>JANBXA010000372.1:43087500-43292500 GCA_030556225.1 Cricetiscus sungorus
GTCTCAAAAACAATCAGAGACAGTGAAATGACTCAGTTGGTAATGTGCTTGCCACCAAATCTGATACCCAGAACCTGCATGGTGGAAAGAGAATTAATTCTCACATGTTGTCCTCTGACCTCCATGGGTACTCTATAGCAAGTACAAACACATATACATGTGTTCATGCATATACACATGTGTATATACACACACACGATGTAAATAATAAAAACAGAACAGACAAGCAAAAAGAGTATGTTTTCATTGGCACCAGAATAAAATGTAAGCAGCATTGAATTTTTACTTTTATGTTTTGTATTTGGCAGGATACAAATAGTCCTCTTGATAGCCTGATAGTTTGAGTGTTATTCGTGCTTTCTAGAATATGGTTGATGCTGTAAATTTACTACATTACATTGTCTGTTGCATTTGTTTGAGTAATTCATTCTACTCGAGAAGAAACTCCCAACCTCAGAAAACTAACTCATTCCAGGTCCCACAGTACTAAGTAAGGAGTGGTAGAATTTCAAAACAAATTTGTCTGATTCTAAAGTCTACTCATAACTATCAGTTTGACGTTAAAGCAAATGATTATTCTGCCAAGATTAGTAACAAAGTGTTAATACTAGCTCTTACCCTAAGCAATGCTCACAAATCCGAAAAATCATAATTTTCAAATCTTTGTTATGTAAATAATATTTGGCTGACTGGACAACCAATAGGCTTTTTGGGGGGGCTGTTATTTTTATATTAGTTTTACCCTGAAAAATTGGTAGTTATAGTAACTCTTGTTTGAGCTGAAGTGAAGGATATAAATTTATTTAGCTAACACTCTTTTCATTAAGGCAATGACATTGGTACTTGTAGAAGTAGCAAAACTAAACTTCATTGTTATTTACTATTTTATTTAAATGTTTATTATTTTGCCTAAGTAGAAAATTTTGAGTAAATGTTGTATTTACACATAAATGATGGAGATGGAGACTGTGTTGTTTATGTTAAGTGGCAGTCAGTATTCCAGAATTAGGCAAATATCAAAATTGTTCCCTTCTGGCATACAGACATGAATATCTTTAGAGTACATTTCATTGTTGTGGTGGTTTTCAATAGAGAATATAAGCTCTGGTCCCATAAGACTGAGTACTCATTTTCTTGGACGAGGAAAATGGATATCAATTTTAGAGAATGAATTCACAGTGTAATGTTGCTTTAAAAATTGCCACAATGGGTACTAAGTGGTGTTTGAGAAAACCAAGGAAGTCCATCATTCATGCAACAAATATGTATAAAACATTAACATTATGCTGAGTACTCTTCTTGATAATGGAAACTTACATAGCTGTGAAACTGAGACAAGATCCAGTGGAGTTTAGTGTTCTATAGGATGTCCAAAAATTAGAAGCAGAGACATATTACTTTATGTTTATTATAAAGTAACATCAAACAATTATAATATGGTGTATTTCCAGGAAGAACATTTACCCAGTTTTCTTTTTTTTGAGCCTGCCCAAATGATTTCTGTTAAATTTAAAGAGATTGAACTCAGAAGGTTATATTTCTTTTCAGTGTTCTGGACCATCAATGGAACCCACAATTCATAATTCAGATATTGTCTTTGCAGAAAATCTTAGCCGACATTTTCATGGCATCCAAAGGTAAATTTCTATCATAAATATAACTGTAGTGAAAGATATATAAAGTATATTTTCTGTAATTTCTAACTTTGTGTTTTATGCATAATAAGTAGACAAAAATCTTGAATCCAGTATTTTCTGTGTGTTTGAGAACATTTTAGTAGTCAGCATGTACAGTGTCTTTGGTCACTGTGTCTCTTCCCTTATCATCCAGAGCAGCACAGTTGGCAGTCCTTCTTAAAATATATGTGAAAGCCTTGTTCGCTTTATAGGTTCCTGAAATATTTTAAGTCAGGACTGTGTCGCTCCCCACAGCAGTTATTATAGTTGGTTTGTACTCCCATTGATGACTATCTTGTTTATTCTTTGTATAGAGTCATAATAACTATTCAGTAATTTGTAGGTTATGGCTTTGTGTGTGCCTGAGATTGAAGAATTTGGTCTGATATGGTTCTCCAGATTAATAAATGAATTATTAAGTTGAGTAACTGCTTGGCAAGTACTGTACTAAATTTTCCAAAACCCTATTCCAAATAGTGGCTCAAAACCGTGTGCTACTGTTTATCTCAAGGGCTACTATGAGTTTGAGCACCTTTTGAATGGATACCAAATATTAGTAATTTAGTATATTTTCTAAATTTAACTTGTTTAAAATTTGTTATAGAATTAGAAAAGGCCTGTGCCAGCTTTTATCTCAGGAATCCACAATGATTCCCACTAGTGGTATTTGATGTACAAAGAAGGGTTAGCCTCTCCTTTTTCCTTTGTTGTAGCTCAGTTCTCATTATGGAAAATCAAGAAGAATATGGGGCTGTTTTTTCCTTTGACTGCAATGTCACCCACCCTTGATTCTGCTTACAAAACTCTTAGTCAAGCCATATGGCCCACTAGGGTCCCAAGGAACTACTTGTTCAGATCGTTTACTTCTAATAATCTCAAGAAAAATACTACTAGATTTGGGGTTGTATATTAAAATTTACACAATAGGCTTAGTTCTTTCCATTTGTCTTTTGACTTTTACCAAAAATAGCCTAGTGACTTACCTTCACTGTAGCTTGAAGGCAAGCTGCTGTTGAATGCCAATGACATGGTAACTCTTAAATGTCCTTAACAGTGTGCTGGACTGGCTGAGTAGATTTTAAATAAATAGCTTAGTGTTGTTTTATTTAAAACACTCCTGGCAATCAGGTGAGTAACATAAATAAGTATATTCAGGAAATTAAAGTTCTTTGAAGATTTCATTTTGTGCTGTTCATTCAGGAGTCTCATCAGTGTGTAGTATACCTTGGAATCTGGCATTCATATGAAGCAAGAACCAAGGTAGGCAGTTGATACTGCTACTTTGAAAATATTACTGCCCTCATTCTGTTGCTTCAGCTTAGGACTGAGATTTCAGTGGGATGAATTTCTGACCCTTATTGATGGCTGCTTATTAAAAGGAGACCAGACTTCTGTTTTTATGTAAGAATAAAAGTCTGACCTGTGGTATCTAGTGTACACAGGTCTCTTGTCCTTTACCTTCAGGGATTACTCTTACTTGAGACAATCAATCTCCTGTTACTAATTCTTGCAACAAATAGCTAATGGACATCTACTTTATAAGGTATGTTTTACATTATAGCATTGATACAATGTATGAGGTATTTGCATTTGAACAGCTCACCATCTAGTAGCAGAAAGGGTGTTTGCAACTATATTTTAATTTCAATAACTTGTTGCTGGAATTTGAGATAAAATAACATGCTAGCCTAAAGCTTACTATCTAGTCCAGAGTGTTTCATGCTTATAGTCATCCTTCTGCCTTAGTCTCCCAAGTTCTGGGATTCACAAACTACCACACCAACTATAACTATAGTGGGAAGGGAATGTTAAGTTCTGGTTCTGTTTATTTAGTGGGGTTTAAAAGTCCTTAGTTGCAGACTTTGTTTTAAGAGTTATATTGATTGTTGTATCAAATAATGTAAGCTTCATAAGCACCCTTGAAAATGATTTCTTTCAAGATACACTAGATAGGTTGCCATAGCTTAGCAATCTTGGCAGAATTTTTCACATAAACAGTTCCACTGACATTTCAAAAGAAAACAGTGCTTTCCTGGCCCAATTATAGAACTGAATGGCTTTATACCATTCAGCTTTAGAAAGAGAGGCCTCATGGTGTGGTTGTTGTCAATACTAATTGATGGGAGATGTTATTCTGTAAATATGTTTCTCATACTGGTTAATTAATAAAGCCCTGTTGCCCAATAGGAAACTAGATAGGCGGGACTAGGAGACTAGACGGAGGAAAGGGGAAGTAGTTAGGAGGGGTCAGGATGGAGAGTTTGGAGAAAGAAGATGCTGGTGGCGGCTCCCCAATAAGATGACCACGTGGAAATACTTAAATAAGTAGAAATGGGTTAATAATTAAGACAGAGCTAGCCCATAAACAATAATGGTAACTGGCCAACAGGATTGTATCATATACAGAGTCTCTGAATGTTATTTGGGGCTGGCGTGCCAGACTAGCGGCGGGCGGGCAGGCTGGCGGAAAACATACAAGCTACAACTAATTTCCATGTTGCCTGTAAAATTCTGATATAATGGTGTTCTTCAGTCTTTTACATAAAAATCTGCCTATCCTCCTTCATTTTAGTTGCTAGGGAAAATTTTGTCTTAACTTCCCCTAGACCTAATTTTATTAATGGTAATTAGCCTCATCTTTTGCCCTTTTCTTATTGCTGGGGACCAAACATGGGGCCTCCTATATGCCAGACAAGCCACTCTGTCGTTGAGCAATATCCACAACCCTCTTACCTTGAGGTGGGGGTTACCAAAATGCTTAGAAGTTGTTGAGTGCTTATAGTATAGCAGTGATCATGCTGCTGCTTCTTCTTCTTCTTCTTCTTCTTCTTCTTCTTCTTCTTCTTCTTCTTCTTCTCCTTCTTTTTTTTTTTTTTTTTTCTATTTTAGTTTATTGGGCAAAGCCTTGTAATGTAGCCCAAATTAAGCTTCTCTTTATTACATAGCCCAAGTTGGGCTTGAACTTCCTTCAGCCTCCCAAATGTTGGGGTAATAGGCTTGCTTGCTTATGATTTGGTTTTTTGAATTTTAAGCTTCCCTTTTTTATTATGGGTTTGTATGTTATTTTGAAATTTGTATCTTTCATTGTAAATCAAAGTATATAAATTATATCTGGAATCACATGCAATTAGTAAATATGTTAAATATTGAAAAATGTTAACATATTTCATATATTGCTTGTTTTAGGCAGAAAAAAAATATTACATTCTGTTTGGTTGGGATATCAGTTGTGTGATAAGTGTGCAGGTGTGGGTGTTTGGAAACAGTTTCATTATGTAGCTGTGATTGGCTTTGAATGTGCTTTGTAGTTTATACTAGCTCCGAATTACAATTCTTCCCTTCTTGATTTTTGGGATTGCAGGCATGTACCACAATGCCAGGAATAAAATCTTTATGTATTCATTCATTTTTCTCTTACCATGGAGAAAGTTACTTTTTATGTGACTCAGGCCTTCTATAAGTAGTAAGACTAATGTTACTTTTATATATTTGACATCATATTCTATTTTATAGTATACGTTTGCTTAGCTTTTAATGTTTTATTTGGTTGTGTCTAATTTCCCCTTAAATGAAAGTCTTTACTGTATATTATGACTTAAATGAATTACATGAGTTATACAATGTTATTCTTTAATTTTTGAACTTTTGAGAAATAGATGATGTTTCTTCATTTTTAGTACACTAGAGTTAACTACTAATAGCTTTTTATGTAATTACTTGAATACAAAAATAACACATAGTAGATATAATTCTCATGAGATTGTTAGAAATTATCAATAGTTTTATATGGAATTTCTATGACTCCAATTGGGCTCTGACCCTAAATCCAGTTAGAGTGGTTTCCAAACATGATTACTGTATGGCAGGGTCAGTGTTTGATAGGATAAAGGTGTATTTCTTTAAGTTGCCTTATAAAATTATTAAAGCAGTCCTATGTATGCTTGGTAATAATACTAATACTTATTTTCCTTTTTTCTGCTCTTCAGAGGTGACATTGTAATTGCAAAAAGCCCAAGTGACCCAAAATCAAATATTTGTAAAAGAGTAATTGGTTTGGAAGGAGACAAAATCCTCACCAGCAGTCCATCGGATATCTTGAAAAGCCGTAGTTATGTAAGTAATATTTCAGTTATGTCATTCTTTGATATCATGGTTGATTGATATTAACTGAATACACTCAGAAAACAAAACAATCTTTCAAAATGTTTGTATTGAGCTGAAGTGATCTTTCAGTGGTTAAGGACACATACTGTTGTTCCTGAGGGCCCAAGTTTGGGCCCCAGCACCCAGATCAGGTGACTCATAACCACCAATAATTCCAGTTCCAGGAGGATCCACCACTGCTGTCCTCTTCAGACACAGGCATTCATGTACACATACTCACATACCCACACATATACACATTAGCTAAAAATAATAACTATTTAAAATGTTTGTATGAACATATATTAATTGTATATTTTACAGTGAGTTTCATTGTGGTCTCTTCATACATATCTATGATACATTTTGATGATATTCATCCCCCGTTACTCTTGCCATTTCAACTAGTCTACCTTTTCTTGCCATTGAATTCGCCATCTATTTTCCTGTTTGTTTTCATTGTTGTTTTGGTTTGGTTTTGTTGTTGGTAGTGGTGATCCAATGAATTTCATTAGGGTTGCTTATAAGAGCACAGATAGGTAAGAAGTTATTTACTCTACCAATGGCTACCACTAGAGAAAATGTCTCCTCCCGCCGCCACTCCATGAATCATTAACTGCCAGTAGCTCTTCAGGCAGGATTGGGCCTTACAAAATTTCCCCACTTCATGATAGGGTATCAGTGAACCCAATTTTGAGCAGCTCTCATCAGGTAATCATAACTTTTGTGAGTTCAAGTGTAAATAGCCGTTTGATATCCAGAAAACAGTGTTCCATAGCACTCTACTCCATACACTGGCTCTTATATTCTTGCTACCCTCTATTCAATGTTGTTTTCTGGCTCTTGGAAGGGATGATGTAGATGTCTCATTTGTGGTTGAACATTTAATGATACTGTGACTCTTTCCAATAACTCTCTCCAGTATCACTAAGAAAAAAAGCATCTCTGATCAGAGTACTAACATATGGTGACATCTTAATATTTCTATTGTGATAAAACACCATGGCCAAAGGCAACTTGGGAAAGAAGGTTTTATCTCAGCTTACAATTCCCAGGTAATACTCCCATCACTGAGGGAAGTTAGGGCAGGAACTTGGGGGCAGGAACTAAAGCAGAGTGAAGAAACATGAAGGAACATTGGCTATTGACTTGCTCCTCATGGCTTGCTCACCCTGCTTTCTTAGAACTACCTGTTTCAGATTGGGACCACCCACAGTGAACTTGCCTTCATACATTAGTCAAAAAAAAAATACCTAGTAGACTTGCCTGCAGGGTCTTAGGCAGACATCATCTCTCAATTGAGAGTCCTCCTTCTTGTGTTAAGTTGACCTAAAGCTAAACAACACAGGAGAGAGGCATAATTATTTTGAGGGCAAACAAACAAATTTTTATTTAGAGGCAATTATAATAGGCATATCATGTCATTGTAGCAACATAACAGCTGTACTTTCCCGTATGGCCCATGACCTTCTAAGTTAAGGGCTTTTGCTCAGGTTGACAACACCTGAAGTGAATTCCATCCTGCAGGACAGATCTCAAATCCAGATAGAAAGCACTTGACTGCCTCCACAACAGATTTGCTATGAGTATGCCAGTAGGCACACCATGCTTGGCCAGTCAGCAATGTTGTGGGGGGAAAAAAATCTTTCTTTGTATTTTGAATTCAGAGAAACCATTTCATCAAGAAGAGTTTCAATATATCAAAAACATGCTGTCCATGATATTTCACATGTTTTAGTTCTTTCTGAAATCCTATAGAATCACCTTAATTTGAAGAAAAACTATATATTTACATAGTATTAAAGTGTCTATTTGGAGATGCTCATTACATACAAAATATAGAGCAATGTATGTCACAAATCCTTATGAAGGAAACCTGCCAGACACCACTATTACCAGTGGTCAAGGTCAATATAATGTTGATTGAAACACAAAGAAGGGCATCTGACTTTTATGACACTCTTACCAAACAATAGTAACAAAACAACTTAATTCTAATTAAGAGAAAACATCAAAATGTGAATAGAGATAATTCTAGGATATAGTTGACTAGTGCATCTCAAAAATGTCATCACAGATGTGGTGGCACATGTAGGTGGTTCCAACACTGGAAAGGCTGAACAGGAGGATCTCTAGTCTGGGTTCAGTGTGACCCTGAAACTACATAGAAGGACCTTGCCTTACAGTAGTCAGATGTGGTGTTACAGAAGATCAGGGTCATAGGAGACCAAGAACAACTGAGGAACTCTCTTAGAGAAGAGGGGTTGAGGAGACAGATGCCTAAAAGCAGCATGATGTCCTTTGTTCCCTGGGCAACTAGGCTGCCAAGGATGTCTTCTGGTTTGCAATCCTGTTGACTTAGCCTTCTAGGAAGCTGGGATTACAGACATGGATTCTTGCTTTAGAAAGTTCTTCCTTTTATTAATTAACAAAATGTAACAAATTCAAATGAAATCTTAGCATAACCTTTTTAACTCTCTAAACATCTATAATAAAAATTGCATATAATGAACTTCTCTCCGCATGCAGTAAAGTGCAGAAGGGGTAGAATTGAAGAATAACAGCAGATGTACAGTGTTGGTTCTTTCCCCAGTCACATGGCTGTTATCACACAGCTTATGAGAAAAGATGTGATGATCCTTTCTTTGCTCAGCTTATACTCTGCTTTGATAACCAGAGCTTAATTTTCTACTTTCAGTTTTGTGTGTTGCTATCAAATTATACAATTGTCATGTCTGTTCAAGCCATCTTTACCTCTATTCATCCCTAATGTAAGCTAATAATTGAAGTTCATCTTCATCATTGTTCCTTCATTTTGAACCATGATAGCTTGATTACTCTATTGAGAGAGTTTGCCCAATAGTCTATTAATTCATTATTTACCATTGAGAGTGGAGTCTGGCTCAGCCGTGTAAAGGATTTTTGACATATATTGCTATAGACCTAGACACAGAGTAATTGTTAGCTGATAGGGATGATGTGAAGATGATAGCCTGGTGTCAGGTAATTCGTTTTTCTACTGTGGCTTTCTTTATGAACACTGTATCCTTTTATTCTTCAAAATTGTCAATATGTCATATGCTTTTATCCTCACATGACTATTCTCATACCATGACTATTCTCATATCATATTCTAGTGATATCTAAATTGTTTTAGCAAAAGAATCTACTTTGTATCAGAAAGAGTTTTGTCAGGAGACAGAACAACAACAAAAAAAGGCATCCTTATTATGTTCATAAATACCTCAATTTATGTATGCGGGTTTCTTTGGTAAAAGCACTAGAATATGAATATCAGGGCTAAAAGGTTTAGATCAAACTCCCTGTTCTGAGTAATCAGAGGAGACAACCAGAGAATTATAAAGTGTGAACTTTTAATGTTCTGTTTAAGGAAAATGTTTATCAAATTTTATATGTCCAATGAATGAGCAAGTTAGAGGGCTTTTTTTTTTTTTTTTTTCAAGGAGTGTTCTATTGGCTTTGGTATTTCTTCTGTGTACAAGGTACACAACAGAAATAATATTGGTAACATGTTTTCTGTGCTTACTTAGTATTGCTGAAACTCTTTAGAAGGACAAACTTATTTAGTCACTACAGTTACAACTCAAGTAGGTAGTAGAATATTCATCAGATAGGAAAGCTATGGCAGTTAAATAGGTAGTAGCAGTATTTGTCTGGGAGGAAACTACACAATGGGAAGATTACATAGATCACCTATTTTAGATAGGAATTGTGTTTCAAACACCAAGAGCTTGTTTCAAGTTATATATACTCCCTCCCAAGTCAGTATATCTCTCAGAATAGGCTCTGCTTATCCCATCTCATTATATTCTTCTTTTTTGTCTTTTCTATTTTAAAAAAAGAAAAGGAATTATTATGATCAGGAACATTACTAGTTCTTCCAGGGAAGCTAGGTTTTGTGTGTGTGTGTGTGTGTGTGTGTGTGTTTCAAATTTATTTTCATTTTTACTTAAGGATTGTATGTGATTGTGTGTTATATTGTAAGGGTCCTAGAGGAGACCAGAAGAGGGAGTTGGATCCCCTGGACATAGAGTTACAAGTGATTGTGAGTTGCTTGCTGTGGGTGCTGGGTACCGAGTTAGGTCTTTTTAAGAGCAGTCAGGACTCTATCACTAGGCCACTTTTCCAGCCTGAGAAGCCAGTGTTTTCCAGGATTTTATGGAGTAGCTTTCTTCATTTTACCTATGGATTCTTTTAGGACAATCATTCTTAAGATGTTAATTAAACTGTACAGTAAAGGTGATCAAGGTAGAGTGTGTTTTTAATCGGCAGCAAAACCATTTATTCTATTTTGTAGGTGATTCAAATAGCAAAACATCAAATTACCTCTGAAGCCTAGAATATACTGTATAGCATACAAAAGAAGTAGTATTGTTTGTACTTTTGGCAAAAATTAATATAAGCAAATCCTTTGTTAAATTATATGGATCTATTTTATTTATTTAGAGTTTGGAAGGACTGCTGAACTTTCTAGCTAGGGTCTATATTTTTGAAAAAGGGTCTCCAGTGACTAAGTATAGCATCTCATAGCAGAGATTGGTCAGAAATTCCTGTTCTTCTTGTCTTTGCTTTGAGATTTAATCAAATACAACCTCCTTTCTGAACTCAAGAATCTTGTTTACTTAATATCACTGCATAAATAGGTAGTGATCATCTCAGACTTAGTATTTCCAAAACTAAAATCCTTATTTTCTGGTGCCTCTCTCTACATTTCAGCTGTATTAAACATCATATTTTTCAGCAAGTCATAAAATTTGGGCTCATCTTTGAGTCTTCCTCTTTCCCCCAACTATAAATCCATTAGAAAGTTGTGGCTATAACTTCTAAGAATAATCACATTTTTTCTTGACACTGTCATTGCTATAATGCCCATGCAAGACAATCTGACCCTTGCTGCTGTTGCAATTGCAATGATTTCTGAACTGCCTTCTTTAAAATTGTTTCCATGTTCTTGCTTTTCTACTCCTCCATGGGATATTCCCCAGACGGTAAGTGAATCGATCCTTTTAGCTGCTGATGCTTTTTAAGAGCAGCTATCATCCTTCTGCTCAAAGACCCTCAGGTTCCTTTTCTTGATAAATTGATTGGCTTTTGCAATGCCTACAAAGCCTACTATTCTATTATATACCCTGCTGCCTTTCTTATAATTAAAGCTTTATTGGAACATAGTGATGCTCATTCATTTGTATATTGTCTGTGTTCACCTTTACCAGAATAATAGAATTGAATAGTTGACAGAGACCATGTTGTGCAAGACCTCAGCTATTCATTCTCTGACTCTTAACAGAAGTTGACTGAGGCCTACTCTAGATACAGTTTTTAATGCCAGAGAATTCTTGATTGTTGCTGATTCTCCAGTATGCACCCATAATATGACATGTTAGCTACTATCAGAATACTTGGTTTATTGTTATTGATTTTTTGGAGTTTTTTGGTTATGTTTTTTGAAAGACAGGGTCTCATTAAGCATGATGGCTGATGCATATAAACTTTGCACTTTAGAAGTAGAAGCAGGAAGTTGAAGGTCATCCTTGGCCATATAGGCAGTTCAACACAAGCTTGGAATATGTAAGACTATTTCTAAAAAACCAAACAATAACAACTCACTTCACCCCTCCAAAGACAGGGGCTTATATAGCCCCAGCTGGTATCGAACTTGTTTTGTAGGCAAAGTTAGTCCCAAAACTGATTCTCCTGTCTTAGTTAGGGT
Source organism: Cricetiscus sungorus (assembly GCA_030556225.1). NCBI lineage: Eukaryota > Metazoa > Chordata > Mammalia > Rodentia > Cricetidae > Cricetiscus > Cricetiscus sungorus. The sequence continues at coordinate 43,099,051 of JANBXA010000372.1, forward strand.
TTCTATTGCTGTAAAGAGACACCATGGCCATGACAACTCTTGTAAAGGAAAACATCGAATGGGGTGGCATGCAGTTTCAGAGTTTCAGTACATTATCATCATGATGGGACATTACAGCATTGCTGGATAAGGATGAGAGTTTTGTATCTTGATATGCAGGCAACAGGATGTGGTCTGTCTCACAGGGTATGGCTTGAGAATATATGAGACCTCAACGCCCACCTTATTGAAAGAATAACACTTCTTTCAATAAGGCCACACCTCCCAATAGTGCCCTCCCTTTGGTGGCCATTTTCCTTTATTCCACCACATTTCACTCCCTGGCCCCAAAGGCTTGTGGGCATTTCATAATGCAAACAAAAATGCCTTCAGTCCAATTTCAAAAGTCTTATAGTCTATAAGTCAATAGTCTATAGTCTTATAGTCAAAGAAGTCTATAGTCAAAGAATCAAAAGAACAAAATACCAGTTGGTAAATAAGAGCAAAAGGCATATGCATGAACTTCAACTGAAATACAGAAAGCTCAATAAGGACACAGCCTAATGAGCAAGGACACAACCTTGAATTTCACAAGGACAACTGGAAAGTGTAGTCTTACACTTCTTTAAAAGTCTGAAGTTCAAAATCTCCTCTGAGATTCATGCTATCTCTTAACTGTAATTCACTGTAAAGTCAAAATCGAAAAGTAGATTACTTACTTCTAACATAATGTCACAGGATATATGTGTGTGTATGTATGTATGTATGTTCCAAAACAGAGAAGGAGCGTAGTAGGGAAATACTGAACCAAAGTAAGACAGAAAACCAGCTGTGCAAACTCCATGTTCTGCATCTCTATGTCTGATGTCAGCTCTCCAACTCCTTTCAGCTTTGTTGACTATAACACACTTCTTTCTCTTGGGCTGATTACAATCCTTGTTAGCAGCTCTCCTCAGCAGGTATCCCACAGCTCTGGCATCTCCAACCCTTTTTCTTCTACCCTAAAAGCCAGAACATGTGACCAAAACTGCCAGTTCTGATGCTTACTGGGGCTGGAATATGACCACCTCTTTCAATTACATCTTCACCAGCATTTTGTTTTCAATAGTTCTCTTTACTGGCTAAGCTTGGGTGTTCTGGAACTTGCTCTATAGACTGTGATGGCCTCAAGGTTAGCCTCTGCATTTCTGGTGCTGGGATTAAAGGCATGCACCACTACACCTGGCTGTAACCTTCTTTTTAATTCCTTCTTACAAGTTACAAATTTAGCTGAGTGGGATCTTGCCCTGAGGTCACCACTCTCTTTATTCCATTTCTTAATCTTTTTATCTACTTGAACATAAGACTTAGTTCTATTCCACTTTTTGGTGTTCCTTTTCTCCTTAAATTTTACATTTTGTAATTTACCCTGCTCAGCTTTCTCCTTTTCAGTATAAATCTCCATTAGAGCTACTGCCAATAACCACATGGCAGAGTGTATTCTAGGCTATTTTGAGATTTCCTTTGCCGATGGAATTATCTAAAACTCTTCACGGTAGCCTCACTTTTTGATAAGGTCAAAAATCAGCCACTTTTTTTTTTTTTTTTTTTTTTTTAAATCAGAACATTCCAAGACTGGTCTCTAAGCAACATAGTAAAATTCTCCTCTGAAACCTCTTGATCCATGCACCCACAGTAGTTCCTAATCATTTTCAGCACCATTGTCTTTCATGTTCTTACTAGTATGTATGGCCCATTAAGCAGAGCTTAAAGCATCCCACTACTTTCCTCACCAAAAGTACCAAAGTTCAAATTCCTCCAAACAAAAACATGGCCAAGCGTATCATAGCAATACCCCAGTCTTAGTAACAAGTTCTGTCTTAGTTAGGGTTTCTATTGCTTGGAAGAGACACCATGACCATGACAACTCTTGTGAAGGAAAACATCTAATGGGGTGGTTTACAGTTTCAGAGGTTCAGTCAATTTTTATCATGGTGGGACATGGCAGCATGCAGGCAGACATGGTGCTGGAGAAGGAACTAAGTGTTTTACATCTTGAAGTGCAGGCAACAGGAAGTGGTCTTTCTTACTGGGTGTGGCTTGAGCATATATGAGACCTCAGAGCCCACCTCTGCAGTGATGTAGTTCCTCCAACAAGACTACACCTTCCAGTTGTCCTTGTGAGATTCAAGATTGTGTCCTTGCTCGTTAGGTTGTGTCCTTATTGAGCTTTCTGTATTTCAGTTGAAGTTCATGCATATGCCTTTTGCTCTTATTTACCAACTGGTATTTTGTTCTTTTGATCCTTTGATTGATTGACAGATTACTAAATGGTCAAGTTGTTACCTTTGGTTTTATAAACTTGTCCTCTAACTGTAAACTTCTACTTTCCAGTAGTTCATTGTAAAACTATGAATTCTTTTCTCACCTTTCGAAATATTATTACATTTATTTAGGGGGTATGTGTGTATGTGTGTGTAGGTCAAAGGACAGCGTTTAGAAGTCATTTCTTTCATTCTACATGGGTTTTCCAGATGGAACTCTGCCCAGCAGCAGATATCCGTATCTTTGGTGCTTGTAAGGCTCATTTTTAAAATCTTTCAAGCAAAGCTTCAACTTCTCCACCATAATGTTTGCCTTACATATGTTTATGGGAACATCTTTATATTTCTGAGGTTGTGACCTAGAGAGCTTTTGCTGCTGTTAAGAAAAATAATTAAATATTTAAGTGCTTTCACGTTTAAAGTATTTTTTAAAAAAAAGGCAAAATGCTTTCTTGGTCTTTGATACTACAGTATTGTACACAGAAGGTAAATCCTCACCAAATTGTAATGTACAATTAGGTTTGAGTGATGGAGGCTGCATAAGGAATGTAATGTTGCTTGTATCTGTCAAATTTGGTAAATGTTAATAATATTACTGGGAGATATAAAGAGTTCTGTGTTTCAGAAAAACTAATTAATTATGTGATTCCTTGGTAGGATCATGTTAGCACTTGAAAATGCAACCACATAGCAGAAAGAAAGTTGTTTTATGGTACACTAAGAAATACTTCAATCAAACTAACTGACAGTCTGCAAAATAACCTCACTAATTAGATAGCATTGGAAAATGGCCACTTTCTATAGTTAACATTAATAGTCCTTTCGTGTAGACTGTTTATGATACAGTTGAAATCCCTGAGTATCCTAATATTATTTTTCTGTTTGTTTAAGTGTCATTTACCTTTGCTAAAAGTCACAACCATCTGGTCTTGTATTATCAGTTGTATTATAAACAGAAAAAGTACTTCTATGTTGGAATAGGAATCATCAGATGAAAGGGCTTGTTTATTATAACTTGCTGATATACTAAATCCTATGTCATTTAGATAGAAGGACTACCTAGTAATGCCACTTACAACACTATATCTAAGCAAGGGACTTGAGGACTTGTGTGCTTTTTTTTGCAAACTCAAGTGATAAAAGCTGTACTACACATCCATTTCTCAGCAACAGTTCCAGGTAATCAATCACAGCACACTACTAATGCTTTAATTGCACCTGGTATGGAGAAGTATGTTTACTCTTTTGCTAGAGTGAAATTCACTACGGAGATGACATTGCTCTTTCATCCTATAGCTAACACAGTAGTTCAGAAGATAAATATCACTAATAGTTTACTAGTCTAAAGTGTTTTCACTTACATGATAACAGGAAAGAATCATCTATCCCTCTCTATTTCAGTGTATCTGGTGCCTTCTCTGAACACTGCAAAAACTAAGTTTGAACTTAGTTTTTCTAACACACTCTTTTAGAATTTTGTTTTATACTACTATTCTTATATGTCTGAAAATATATTTGTTAAGATCAGCGTTTGTGTTTGAAGATTAGAAAGCTATTCTGAAATTAATGCATATTGATCACTAGGAGTATTTCATGTTCATATTAGGCAGTAGTAATACTGTTGTAAAAATCTACAGTGGCCTAATCCAGTAAAGTGATGTTTGTTTCAGTGTGTAGTTATCTGATAGTTCTGTCCTTTAAAATTGCCTAACTGTAATTGAGAAGAAATAAGAAAGACTGAAATTGTAGCACTGCTGTTCTATAACCCTGTTCCAAACTCTGTTGTAATTAAAGAGAAAAGTTCCACCTGTGAGATGGCCTCCTAATGTCTGCTAGAAAAAAAAAAATGACATGAAGGTGAGGGATGGGTTTGAGCATTGGGGGGGTTGGAAAGAGGGAAATGGGGGCAGATATGGTAATATTTCATTGTCTACATGAATAATATTATCAAGAATAAAGAAATAATATAGTAATTTACTAATAATATTAACATATATTTTATATCAACTGCTGCTATTCAGTTTGCTTTAATGACCTCACAGTCAACACAGTATTTTAATGCTTTAAATCGAGGACATCAATGTTAGTTTTTTAAAGACTTCATCAGTGTACTCTGTTTTATATATCATCATAAAAATGTCTCCTGATACTGATGTTGTCAGTCTAATCAGACTTAAGGCCCACTCAACAGGAATCATTCTTGGTATTAGCAATCTAGCCAATTACCTGGCCTAGTAAGGTCATGACTCTCAAATGAGAGCCTACTACTGCCACTCTACTAGCCAGCATAGATTCCAAAGTACATTCTAAGTTATCCTTATGCCTGCAGAGAACCGTGGCTACCACTTTTTAGTGAAGAAGTTTCTCTTTACAGCAGATGGGACCATTAATAGAAAAACACAACTAGATATGAAGAGATCAAGGGATCATAGGAAGTAAACCTCACCAGATACATCTACAACACACCTTCTTTATCCTGAGGCTTGGGCAACATTGACAAAGAGGAGGCAGAAAGAGTATAAGAGCCAGAAGACCAGGAAGTCTTCTATAAAGACTTCTATTTCTCCTAGAAATAGTTGCATAAACAGGATCTAAATAATGATAGTATCAATAGACTTGCTTATGTGGAAAGGAGAAAATCTCTTAAGAATTTTCCAATGTGGATATTCTAGGATGTCCAATCCTAAACTAAATGCTATAGGCAACTAATGACTTCTGAGAGAGGGAGAACTAACCCTTGATTGATTATCTACTAATACAAAGTGGTCAGCCCTGAAATCATATACACACAAACATCAAAAATGCAGCATTTTATATATGTATTTGTACATCTATATGTGTGTAACAATAACAAAGAAAAAGAAGCTATCAATTTGAAAGGAGTGAGGAGAGATGAAAGGTATGGAGGAAGTTATATAGTTTTATTTTAATTTAAAATATACATAAAAGATCTTTAAAAATGTTATCTGAGCCAGGTGTAGTGGTGGTATGCATCTGTGATTCCAGCTCTTGGGAATTTAAGGCAGAAATTATGTCAATCTGAGACTAGTATGGGCTATGGAGTGAAACTGTGTCTTACCCCACATACCACCTAAAAGCACCTAAAATATTTGCATGTGAGTTTTTTGCAGTGTGTATCTGATTTGCCAACTGTCTAAACTTTTTTTTGAAAGGACAAGAAACTCACTAGTTAGTGCTTATTGCTGTATTCTCCTAACTCTGAAATGCCATGTATCTCATAAGTTTTGTTAGGTTTTTGTTGTTATTTTGGTTTTGTTTGTTTGTTTGTTTTTGTTTTTGTTGTTTGTTTTTGTTTTTTGGTTTTTTGTTCTTTTTTTTTTTTTGTATTTTAGTTTTTGAGACTGTGACTCAACTGTAATTCAGGCTGGCCTGGAACTCAGTTTGTGACCTAGGCTAGCTTAGAACATGTGGCAATCCTCTCTCATCTTCCCATGTGTCAGGAGGTAGTTAACTACCACGCCCAGCTGGAATAGCATAATCAGTAAATCACATTGTTTCTGTATGAGAGGTCTTAGTATGGCTGCATGTTTTATGTGTAAGTTACAGTTAAGCAGCCGAATAAGCTTTTGTTACATAGTGATGAAGGTATTTGATTCCACACTGCTTACCTGGAAGACAACAACATAAACATTAGATAGCCGGTAATTGTTAGAATTAAAGGCATCTTACGAGTGTACATTTGTTATGTGGAGGGAGCTTTTTTTTTTTTTTCCTAGTAAGGAATTAAGCATTATATTTCTTTAGATACAAAATGGAAATTTAAAAATACTTGCTTCAAATGAGACTAAAGGGTACAGCCCTTGCTGTACCATCCTCATTTTCTTTTGCTAAAAAGATACAAAAGGCCTAATTTGACTGTTTTCAGAGTGTGTGTTCCTGAATATCACAGAAAAAAAAAAAATTGTGCAAGAAAGACTTCCTAAAGGTTCACCCCTCTTCTGCTTTCATTTTTTTTAATGCACTGATTAGAACAACCATTTGCCGTAGATACAGCCAATGCATACCTATGCCATTTCTTGTAAACCTTAAGATCTATAGTAAATAAGGGGTTAACTTAAAAACAAATATGCCTTAGGATTTTTTGTTCTTGAAACATTTAGCAAATCCACATCCAATATCTTACTTTTTAGTCAAAATTAAAAATTGGTCTTCTTTGCTAAATCAAATAAATGAGTGACTACAATTCAGTAGACATGTCATTTGACATTTTAAGCTCTCATCAGATTTCACTTGAATCAAGAAAGGTACCACCTGTGGCTTGCCTTGCAAAGCTGCCTGTGATAAATGGACACCTGCAGACCAGGAGGCAATTATATTTGTTGCTTGTACTAAAAAGGAGGCATGTCACGAGACTTCAGGCTGGATCCTCTTTCCCAGCCCTGAGATGCTTTTATCACAGCTCAGGAAGTAAGCATCACAGACTTACAATAGTCTCAAAAGAAAAGTAACCCAACTTAGAAAATACTGATTATAGGAAACAACACAAACAACTGAAATTCAGAATTTGTGAAACATTGTTTATTAGAATATTTTCATGCCCTACTTACAAGGCTATCATAGCTTTAAAACATAAATATATATTATTCTGACATATTTCCCTGTTCATACTTTAGGATTGCCATAAACTTAATCTTAGAGCTGTTAGTCTTCACCAATGCCATTATTTTCTCTTCTCCTTTTTTGTGTTTTGTTTTATTTGAGACAGTATTTCTTGTAGCCCTAGCTTTCCTAGTACTCACCCTGTACTCAGAGATCCACCTGCTTTTAAAGCTACCTGCATGCTGGAATCAAAAGTGTGTACACCACCACCTTCCAGAAAATCATTTATTTTTGGTATGAAGCCTGCTTTAAAACATGCAATATAAAATATAGGTAATTTAGGCTGAGGACATGTCTCAGTGGATAAGAGCACTTGTAGAACAAACATGATCTTGAACCCCTATCAATCAATCATCCATGTGAAAAGCATGAGTGACTGTGGTGCCTGTAACCCTAGCACTGTAAGGGACAGAGACAAGGATCAATGGAGCTTTTTTGGCTTCCAGTCTTAATTCCAGGTTCAGAAACTGCCTCTTAAGGGAATAAAGTAGAGAGTGATAGAGGGACCTGATGTCATCTTCTGACCTCCATACACACATGGGCATGCACACACATCCACCCTCTCCATACAGACACAAAATATGTAATTTAAACACCTCCTCCTGGCTTCAATGGAGAAGTGGCAGTAGAATTGCCCTTCTACCTTAGAACAGTAGAATAGACAGAACATCTGTTCATACATTGCTCAAGGGGTGTACGAGACTGATTACCAAGAGAAAGAACAGAAGAAAAATATTTGCCTTTACCTGTGCCTTTTTTACTATTGTGTTTTTGAAACATGGTCTCAAGGAGTATAGACTAGCCTTGGGCTCTGTACCAAGGATGACCTTGAATATATGATCTTCCTGCATATATCTCCAGAGAGCTAGTGTTATAGCTGTGTAACACCACACTCTATTTTGTGTGGTTCTGTAGCTAGAACCCAGGGCTTGGTGGCATGCTCAACCCATTGATTCTGTCACCATGAAAGCATTTGTTAATGGCTAGCTGAGGAGGCCAGGTAAGGGTGCCTTAGTAGTTGAACTTTGTGTTTCACATTACCAGGAAGACAGAAGCTACAAAAAGATCTCCAGAGAAATACATTCATAGTTCCTTGGTTGACAGCTAAATACTGCATTGTGCCTAATTGTGGTGAAACTTAATAATGAAGCAAAGGTGACCTATTAGGAAGCTATAAGAGGCAATTCCTAGAACTCACACAAAACCAAAAGACATTTGCACTTTCTAAGCTAGTGTAGACAAGCTGTCATCCTAGAGACTTGGAAAGATTGTGCCTTAGTAGTACACTGAGAATGAACTCCTCCCAGCAGAAAATAAAGTAATGTGAATCTGCTAGTCTGCAGCTGCTATAACCCCTTCAACATAGTACTCTGTAAAGACTGGCAGAAAATCCACCCAATGGAGGTGGTCTAGCTAAGTCACAAACCTCCAGCTCCATGACAAGCAGTAAAAATCCACACTCAGAAATGAATCAGGTAACTAGGCCCAGAAAACTAACAGAGTACTCTAAAATAACATTTCTAATTGTTTAAAAAAAAAAAAATCCAGAGGAGACATGAACATAATGAGGAAAAATGGCAAATAAAGCAACAAATGAAATTCTTCCTGTCTGAAATTCTTCCACTTACACTTGACAACAGAATTGCAACTACAAAGGAAAGATCAGTGATTTTGAAATTGCTATAGGCAAAATATTTTCACACAGAATTTGGAGAGGACTTTTAAAGGAAGTTGAAAATTCCTTGCAAATAGACTTACAAGAAACGTGAAAAGATGGCTCACAAACTAAAAGATAAAGGGGCTGTACATGTGGGCTCATAGCAGTATAAAGAACACTAACACTAAACATGCTTGCTTATACATAAACTATAGTATTTATTATATTTTGTAGGCTTGGAATTAAACCAGGGCCTCACATGGTAAGTAGACCCTTTACCACTGTGCTATATCCACAACCTGGTTTTGTTCTTATTTTTAAAATGAACTCAGCACTACATTTGTAGCCACATTGAAATTGTATACGTAAGTTCAAAAACAACATTTTAAGACAAATAGCTTTTCTGATTACTAATAAGGAACTTGCTGTGAACAGAAATCAGAAAAATGACTCCTAATTCAAAATAGCTTTAAAAACAAACTACAAACAACCAACACCCACCAAAATACTTGGTAATGATCTTAACCAAGGAAGGTAAAGAACTCTACACTGAAAAATTCAAATTGCTGAAGACATTGAGGGAAATGCTGGAATATATGATGAACAAGCCTCCCATTCTCATAGATCAACACAGGATAGTGAAATGGCTGTACCACCAAAAGCAACCTCCATCACAGCAATCTCTATCAAAATTCTGATGTCATTTGCTTTTTACAGAAATAGAAAAAGTAATCTTGTAATTCATATAGAGCCACAAATTCCTCATAGTCAAGGCAAACCTGAGCAAAAAGACCAGTGCTGGAAGTGACTACAACACCTATTTCAAGTTGCATTGCAGAACCATGTCAGCAAACTTATCATGGTACTGGTTCAAAGACAAACATGGAGATCAGTGGAAGAGAAGAGAGGACCAAGATGCAAACCCATGCACCCATAACCACCTGATTTCTGTTTAATTATTTATTTTCACTAAGATTACAAAAACATTTTTTTTCCTAAAAAATGTTATTGGAAAGACTGTGTTTTGCAGAAAAACAAAGCTAGATTACCCCAACATCCTGCACAAAAGTCATTTCAAAATGAATTAAATTTTTTCATATAAGACCTGAAATTTGAAAGTGTTAGAGAAAAGAAATGCTTGAAGATACAGGCATGGGCAAGGGCATTCTGAAACAAGACTCCAGTAAGTCACAAAATAACTCCCAAGAACTAACAAATGGGACTACATGATGTTTAAAAACAAAAACAAACAAACAAACAAAAAATACCACTTCTACACAACAAGGAAATAACCAAGTAATGAGACAGACTACAAAATGGGATAAAATCTGGTAGCTTATACATATGACAGAGAATTAAAATATATAAAGAACTCAGAAAACTATCAAACAAAACATACTACCCAATTAAGGGCTAATAAAATGAAGAGACAATCTTCAAAAGATGAAGTGCAAATGGCCACTCAGCATGATAAAATCGTTTGACATCTTTATGCACCAGAGAAACAGAAATTAAAAACTTCATTGTGTTTTCATCTCACCCCACTTAGGCTGGCTATCATTAAGAAAACAAAACAAACATAAAACAAATATTGGCAATAATTTTGGGAACAGGGACTGTTTTTATATGGGAATGTAGATTGGACTCGTTACCATGGAAATCAGAATGAAAGTTTCTTCAGAGAACTAGAAATAGAACTATGACATAATCCAGCTATCCTACTTCTGAGTATACACCCAAAAGACCCTAAGGCATCATACCACATTCATGTTTGTTGCAGCAAAGTTCACAATAGTCAAGTTAATGGAATAAACCTCTCTGTCATGAGGTGCATATATAAAGAACAGTGTATATACACTGTTACAGTTTTATTCAGGTATAAAAAAGAGTGAATTTATGTGCTGGGGAAATGTATGCAAGTGGAGATGGCCATATTGAGATAAGTCCAATACAGGAAGAAAAACATTGTATATTTTCTCTTATTTGTGGTCCAAAAATTCTTTATACATACATAAAACTCCATATGCTTTCATGCCATACATACATATGTGCATAAACATATGTTTGACATGAAAATAGAAGGGACACTAGTGGAAGGGAGAAGAGTAGTGTGTAGGGGGAGGAATATCAAGAGTGGAGGGGGAGTTCATGATATGCTTACAATTAGCCATATAAAATCTTACACTGTGTACAATGAATATATGTTAATAAAATATAATTGTTTATGTCCTACACACACCACTATTAAAAGCATCTGAATTTATCAAGATAAAAAGATCCATACTTAAGAGATTTTCCTTTTATAAGAGATGCTCTTGAATTAAAGGGAACATGATTAATGAGACTGTCTGAGGGGTGATGTATGTTACATGAAGCATTGAGTGTAAAAGAAGTAGATCGTTCCCTTATTATAACCAGGACTAGCTTTCACATACAGGAACCCACTTTTTCCATAGCATCATTAACAATGTTTGTTCACAAGTTATTCTAAAAGGTCACATGAAATAAAACATTAATTTTTCTCTTACTCTTCTTTTATGGCACTGCTTGTGAGTCCTGGTCACATCCTTCCAAAAGCTTCTGGAGACATGTTCTTGTGGTGATATATTATTTAAGATTTAACAAAGCTTGCCTGAAGATCCGAATGCAAAGCTAGCCACAGTAGTTAACCATAGATACCAGGCAGTGGTGGTGCACACCTTTAATCCCAGGACTCAGGAGACAGAGGCAGATGGATTTCTGAAAGCCCATGAGCACCCTGAGCTATACAAGAGTGAATTACTCTAAAAGAGAAACAGCTCAGGCCTTTATACCCAGCACTAGAGAGGTATACAAGGAAGAAGCAAGGGTTCTCATGTGAGATTGAGCTTCCAGTCACAGGGAAGACAGGATCTCCATTTCAGCCTTGGTAGAGGTAAGAGCTACTGACTGGCTGCTTTGCTTTTCTGATCTTCAGCTTGAACCCCAGTATCTACCTTTGGGATATTATTATTCCTGTTACATGTTCTGGGTTTTCCTTTTCTTTTTTAATCAAGTTTTTTTTTTCTATTATTTTGTGTATATGAGTGTTTTGCATGCATGTATGTCTATGCATCATGTGCATGCCTGGTGCTCGAAGAGGCCAGAAGACGGCACTGATTCCCCTTAATCTGGAGTTACAGATGAGTGATGAGCAGCCGTGTGAGTGCTAGGAATCAAAACTGGGTGCTCTGCCAGTACAGCTCTCAACTTCTGAGCAATGTCTCCAGCTCTCTGTTTCTTTTAGAGGATTTTTTTCTGTAATTGTGAAGTTTATTATCCCATATGCTTCATTTTGTCTATTTCAAATAAACATGTCACAAGTGGGACAAAAGTAGGCCATTCTGCTTGAAGGGACGGTCTACTTACAATACTTACCTCTAACAAATACTTGAGGCCCCATTCTGCTTGAGGTGCTATATGAAATTTGAACTCGTTTATAAAATAAGAAGCAACACACAGGTAAAAGGTAAATATTTAATGTATAAATCTATAATCATGTGGAACATAATATAAAAAATACAAATACGTTGTAAGAAAGCATTGCCCACTTTTATAGTCTATATTGTATTACATAAGAACCAGTTGGAGGTTCATAGGGAAGTTGAGATCACAAGGACCATTGTATGCAAAGCAGGTGCAGACACTGCTGACCTGAATGAAATGTCATCAGAAAACATGTAGAGACTAACCTTTTGCCAGTTAAAGCAAAGTGATGTAGTGGGAAGCACCAGTAAAACACTGTAGTGGTAACAATGATGTAGCAAATCAGGGTTTGTATTTTTTTGTTTGTTTGTTCGCTTGGCTTGTTTTTTGGGGGGGGGCACAGTGGGAGAGTTGGGGAATGAATGCAGTGATTCATGTATGCTAGACAGTACTTTGCCACTAAGCTATATCCCTAGAACTTACGGTGTCTTCTAAATAAAAAGATCTGGCCTCACCCAAAATTGCAGAGTGGAGATGGCTCAGCAGGTAAAGGTATTTGCCTCCAGCCTGATGCAATGACCTGAGCTCAGTTCTTGAATCTACAAGGTGGAAAAGGAGAACTGATTCTAAGTTATCTTTCAACCTCCATAGGCACTTCTTAGCATGTACACACACACACACACACACACACAAGAGAGAGAGAGAGAGAGAGAGAGAGAGAGAGAGAGAGAGAGAGAGAGAGAGAGAGAGAAACTCAAGTTTTTTTGTTTATTATAGTTTTTTTTTTCTTATTTTACATATGGATCCCAGTTCCCTCTCCCTCCCTCCCTCCCATGTTCCCCTACTACCCTCCCATCCCATCCCCCCCACACACACACACACTCCACAGGGAGGGTGGTGCCTTCCAGGAAGAATCAACAAAATCTATCAATTCATTTGGAGTAGGGACTAGGCCCTCCCTCCTGCCTCTAGGTTAAGGGAGTATCCCTCAATGGGGAATGTGCTCCCAGAGTCCTTTCATACACCAGGGATACATCCTGGTTCTACTGTCAGAGCTCCCTTATACTACCCAGGCCTTCTAACTCAGGCCCATGTTCAGGGGGTCTGAGTTGGTCCAATGCTGGTTTCCCAGCTATCAGTCTGGGGGCCCATTAGCTCCTCCTTGTTCAGGTCAGCTGTCTCTGTGGGGTTCTGTACCCTGGGAGGACAAGCCTGGTCTTGTCCTCGCTCTCTGCATCTGGATTCTAGTTTGGTTCAGTGTTTAGCTGTGGGTGTCTGCTTCTGTTTCCATCAGCTACTAGATAAGGGCACTATGATGATAGATAAGTTAGTTATCAATCTCATTATCAGGGAAGGGCATTTAAGGTAGCCTTTCCACTCTTGCTCAGATTGTTAGTTAGAGTAACTCAATTTTTGAAACCAAGACAAAAGCAAATTTACAGAGGTACTATTTCTTACCTCTGGATTAGCAAAAATTTAATGACAATGGTAATAAAAAGTAATAACTAAAAATGAAATCATAGCATTGATTTCTACTTGTTTACTTTGTCATAAAAACAGTGAAAAGAGATACACAAAAGTAGTCAGGGGAGGTAACTCAGTTGGGAGAACAATTGACTAGAATGCAGTATCCCTGCATTCAGTCACCAGCACCACTGAAAATGAGGCATGGTGATGCGAGCCTACAATTCCAGAACTTGATATGAAAACAGGAAAATCAGGACTTCAAGGTCATCCTCTTGGCTACAGTTTTGGGCCAAACTACATGAGACAATGTCTCAAAACAACAAAAAGGACGTGAAAGTAGGATGTTGTTTTAATCCAGTACCCCAAGTAAGGTTGGTATTATATGACAAGTGCCCTAAAAACTCAGAGCTTTTGGCAAAGGCAGGCAAACTGAGGTGAAACCACATAGCAAGGTGGAATGTAAATACTATGGGGCCTTAGCTGGTAGCAATCTCCACGGACTGTTAGAATATTACCCTATTTGTAAAGCAGCTTTCTTTTGTGCTTACTGGTGTCCCTTACTCACTCATACATAGCACCTGTTTTTTTTTTTTTTTTTTTTTTAGAATCCAGGAACAAACATTTTGAGAAACTAGAAATATAAATACAAGAGCTCTTTGTTTTGCATCTTCTCCGAAAGTAAAACTTCAGAATATGATTGGTAGATTTGGCTTTTCCAGATTCAGTGTTCATTTTTTATGTGACTTTAGATACACTTGCTTTTCTATTTGACCATCTTACATTTCCCTGCCTGTCTGTCAGTTTATGATATAGGTAGTCATTAGACACATTATCAGCTCTAGGACCAGAAACTAGTTCCTCTAATCAAGATATCTAGCCCAGAAATATAATCTTAAGAAAATGAACTTAAAATATACAAAAATAAAATTGTGATACAAAAAAGATAAAATTATAGCCTTACCAAAAATAATTCAATCATCCCAATAGATTGTTTTGGTCTGGTCAATGAATCAACTTTCCCTACATCCCAAAAACTATAAAATAAAAACATAAAAAGGTAGTGTACAGATTGCTGACAGAAAGTACCTTCTAAGTTTATATTGAATCGATATTAGTGGGAGAAGGTCTCATATAAGAGAAATGCATTTTTGAAAAGTATCACCTTCTTAAAAGGATTGCAATTGAGTAAACACTTAAAACACTTTACCAGTGAATACATAGGAGTTATCTTTTCATCTAGTAGAAGGTTATTGTCATTAATTTACAACTGATGGTTTTATAATAGGTCCTTCTGGTTCTTGATGGTCATTATCAACATATAAGGCAGTGACAATATAGCCTGTACAAAGGCAAGACAGGGGTCTTAATTAGAACTCTGACAAGCCCAATGCAATAAAATGATGAGATTATCCATAATTGATGTCACAATCCATTACCACTTAGTTCATCATGAGCCTTCTAATAGGTCTGGCCTTGGAACTGGCCCCAGGATGTTGCTGACTGGCTGCCCTGCTTATGCTGTTATTACAACAGGAGGGCACGTTTTCAGTCAGCAGCCCTAATGACCTCTTTTGAAGTCTATTAAGTTAATGACACTGCCACACTGTTTTTATTTCTTACAACCTTAGTTTGGGGTTTTGACATATTAATGTTTGGAAACTGTATAATAAAGAAAGCTTTTAAAAATGTAGAACCGTTTGATATTTAGTTAGTTATTAAGAAATGAAAGCAAAAATAGCCATTCTTGTGGCATGCGCAAAGGAAGACATTAGGACATATGCTTTATGTCCAAATGATGTCTTCTTTCACACTGTGTTTGTGTAGCCCAGACTAGCTTTTATTTCATGATCCCCTACTTCATTCTCCTGAGTGTGGGGATTCTAGGTGTGCACTATAGTGCTGGCTTTTAAGAGACATATTTTTTGTGACAGTCCTCTGTTGATGTTTTTTTGTTTCTAAAGAGCCTGCTTGTCTTTTCTAATCCCAGGTGCCAACAGGTCATGTTTGGTTAGAAGGTGATAATTTGCAGAATTCTACAGACTCCAGATACTACGGGCCAATACCATATGGACTAATACGAGGACGGATCTTCTTTAAGGTATGCTTTAATACCCAAAATGCCAGCTTTTTCTCTGAGTTGGGGGGGGGGTGGTTCTCAAATTGAATTTTGAAACCTATGGGCTGCCAAGTTGACTTGTGCAGTGACTACATGTAATAAATATTTTCCTTTTACTTAGTTGCTAAATACAGAACATTATCCTCTCCTGTCCCTGCTCCAATGGGGAATAAGAGAAGTTTTTATAATAAAATTCAAACTAAACTAGTAGTAGCCTAGGGAGCCTTGGAGTTAATCATATTCTGCCATGTGTCTCTTTTGAAGTCGGTCATATCCTTGCATTTTAGCAAGCACTTCTACAACAGCAGCCCAGGCTCAGCCTACTTGGAATGCTGGTAGACCCAGTCACATACAGCAAGCCATAGGCAGACATATGGCTGTGGTGAATGTATAAGGCATGGATAACATTGTCATTTTCATTGGTTGATATAATTTTGTTTTGAGACAGAGTCTCATTCTGTAGCCCACACTGGCCTTAAACTCTCTACCCTTCTGTCTCGGTCTCATAATTGTTGGTATCATGGGTGTGTATTACAGGTGTGCATCATCACACCTGCTCCCCTTTATCAAAAGGCATAAGGAGAAAAACTCATGAGTACTTAGAACAACTGTATAATGTTCAGGATTCTTTATTATACTTAAACAGATGCCATATTTAAGCAACTTAAAGTATAAAGTACCACAGAGTGATATGTAACTTGTTTTAAGATGGTAATAGAAGACAGGTCTTCATAAATATATATTGATATACTAAACGAACATGTTTTCTGGTATCGTGTTTGAATGTCCCACGCTACATACACAAGTTTATTTTCAGAATAACTGATAAAGAGATTGCAGTGCATTATCTAACAGAGAACAGGAAAAGAGAACGTCATACGATAAAGAATATTTCCATCAGCTGTGTTTTCATTTTACAGATTTGGCCTTTCAGTGATTTTGGATTTCTGCGTGACAACCCAAATGGCCAGAGATTTTCTGATGATTAGCAAGCATTTACTTTTTTGACTTGATTATTGTCTTCTATTCATATAAATGTATTACTGCAGTTGAAACCATGAACTTACCAATAAACTATTTGCTACTCAGTTTTATTTGTTTTTAATTGAATGTAAGCATAAACATCACATTCTACAATATACATTAATTAAAAGTATTTGGATAAAAATCCCAAACACATTTTCCTAAATTTTATGATGTCACATTTGAATTTTGATGTTGCCTGTATAAATGAAAGCAATTTACTGTGCCTCAGATATCAGCTGTCTGTCCTTAAAAAAGGCTGAGACTAAACATTCCTAATCTATGCTCTTCTGACAACACCAACGGTTAGGCATAAATCAGAGGTGCTCCATAGGGCCCCTGGGTGTTCATGAAATGAATTCTGACCTACACTGTAAACAAAATGTTACATACAAAGAGGTCATGTAGGGCATGACATGTATGGTCTTTTGTACTCAGTAATCATTCATTATAAGAGCACTTTCTCCACACCATAATAAAATGAATGGCTCCTTAGTCTTAAATGGAGGCAATTAAATAAAAAGTAAAATCTGAATTTCAAGTTTTTTAAGTTTTTCTTCCTAAATTACATCTGAAATTAAGCTGCTAACAAGCTTCAGACATCTAGGGTCAAAAATAGAGTCACATTTCCTAACACTTGGTCCTCTTGAGCAGCTTGGAAATACATCTGTAGTGATCCATATCCAGCCTTGTTTAGGGCAGAGCCAGGTTCACACTTTGTTCACAAAATCCTAGTCTTACTTAAATGCCTTTGAATTTGAAATAGTACAATAGGAATACAACTTCAATAACTAAAAACGTCATCTTTTACATCAACAATTTCATAAGCAAGATGGTTCAGCAGGTAAAGGCACTTACTGAAAACCGGAGTCCCCAACTTTGACCCCCAGGACCCACATGGGTGAAGAAGAGAAAAATCAATTCTTCATAGACTCAGTATATGCCCCCTATACTAAAGATTAAAACAAAAAACAAAACCCTTAGTAACTATAAAGAATAAACTATAAAGTCTAAAACTATATAAAAAATCTTGTACCAAGGAGAAAACAAAAGTTGTCAGATAAAAATCCAGAAATGCAATCCAAGTTCTTTTTGTGAAATCCTGAAATTATACATATAAACAACTTAATTAATTTGTTAATCTGAAGTGGTATTTAATCTGAAGTGGTATTTGCTTGAAGATCTTATATATGCAAATTATACAGCTAGTAAGAAAGCATCTGTCTCCTTGAAATTGAGTGACCTCTGGACCATGCTGACTGTAGTTAAAGGATCCCAGGAATGCACAGATCAGGGCTGATGAAGGAGTTCCACAATCAGTGAGCAAGTATCACAGGAAACCAAGTTCACATCTTCTACTTCATCTTTGGAGATAGTATATTTTCCACCACATCGGCAGGTCAGAGAGAAAGACTCATCATCTGCAAACAAAACAAAAATAATGCTTCAAATGTTTACAGTCCCCAACTTTGAAAACGATTCAAAATATAGAACAGGTTCCAGAGAAACTGTAAAATGAAACAAAGAAGCCAGGAATAAATAAAAATGAGTTTAAAAAGAGAGCTGGCAAGATCCTCTGGCATAGGAACGTCGTTTCTGAACTTACCTATTGCACAGTCTCTAGTGGAGGTAACTTTATTCAATGTTCACATAGGGTAGGAACAAAGAAGCTGAGAGTGATATTTGAAATTTTGAGTTTTCTTAAGAATCCTACAAATTTTATAGTCTTCTCAGCAACACACTTAAGATGTTACTGGCTGCCCATGCCATTCTACAATCATGTGACTTGAATACAATACAATGCTTTTGCTGTCTCCTGTGAGTTACTATCTGTTGCTTTGTAAACTAGTAAGTACTTTAGGAAAATCACATGCAAAAAGTACAACTGATGATGGGATTTTTAAATTTTACTTTGTACTTTTAAAATATATTACATTTGTATTACATTTGTGTGTGTGTGTGTGTATGACACTCACATACATATGGCATGGCATGAATGTGGACGTTACAGAACATCTTGTGGGAGCCAGTTCTCCCTTTCTACCATGTAGATTCTGGGAATCCAACTCAGGTTATTACCTTGACCACAAGTGCCTTTATTCATTGAGCCATTTTGCCAGCTCCTTAAATTTTATTTGTAAAGCCAGAGTTAGTGTATGTAACACAGGGTGGCCTTGAACTCTAGTGATCCTGACAGCCTTTGGGTAACATGATTGTGGGCATGTACCCACACACCTGCTAGCAATGGTGAAGATGGAAAGTTTAGATGCTATTGTCCTTTGAATAAAAACCTCTGATCCCACTGCTGTTCTAGTTTACTGTCTCTGGCAAGTATCAGTCATCAGAACTCACCAGGTCATAATCCTTTTTACTGCACTCATAACTTAGAGAGACAAGTGGCGTTCAGTAGGCACAGGATCCTACAGCTGATTCTCAAAATCCACTACAGTCAGAACTCACTCTGTGCAGAAGGAGGGAGAAGCTGAAATGCAATTCAGCTGCCTTATGCTTGCTTTGGATAAAATGCAGTCTAAAATGGGCAATTCAGCCAACTTTATGAGCTGCTTTCTCAAAAAGGAAAAATTAAATCTGTTCTTTTTTTAAATTTTTTTATCACAATGTGGGTTTTCTCCATAAACAAACAAACAAACAAAATTTTAATTTCAAATTTAGAAATGCAAATATCAGCCAGTTATGGTGGTGCCTGCCTTTAATCCGAGCACTCAGGAGGCAAAACCAGGTGGATCTCTGAGTTTAAGGTCAGCTTGGTCTACAAAGTGAGTTCCAGGACATCCAAAGCTACACAGAGAAACCCTGTCTCAGAAAAAAACAATCTCATGTATGTATGTATGTATGTATGTATGTATGCATGTATGTTTATAATGAAACATATGATACATAACTAATGACATGTTTTCAAAGTAAATAGTTTATATTAATGTTATAACTATTGAAAATTGGTTTTCTTTTCAATTTTTTCATTCAATATTATTATTAATCTTATTATTGTATTGTGCATGTGCAATGGCATGTGTGTAGAGGTCAGAAGATAAAGTATATGTGTTGGTTCTCCTTCTACCATGTAGGTTTTGGATCCAAATGTCAAGCTTTTACTTTTTCTTTCCTTGCTTTTCCTTCTTTGCTTTTTTAAAAATATTATTTTATTTATTTTTTATTTGTTTGAGACGGTCTTATTGAATAGCCATTACTGGCCTTGAATTCTGCAATATTCCTGCCTTAGCTTCTGAATTGCTGGGATGACAGGCTAAGATTAGAAGCTACCATGCCTTGCAGGGTTTGGTGACCCAAGCTTTTAATCCCAATACTTGGGAAGCAGAGGCAGATGGATCTTGGTGAGTTCAGGGTCAGACTGGTGTACATAGTAAGTTGCAGGATACCAGTGCTACATATTGAGAACTTGCCTCCAAAAATAAAGCAGCCGCCATGCTTAGCTTTGCCACTGGACTTTTCTTTCTTTCAATCTTCCTTTTTTGGCATATGTTTTTATTATATGTCATGAGGTTTCTTGAAGTGAGTCCCCACAACACACATACATTTTTAAGCTACTTCAGTGAATATAAAAACAATTTGAGGTGACATATTTCATAAGTGATACAGAAGACACCATGAGCACCTTGGAGTTTTGTCATGGATACTTCATCTTCACATCTTATTGAAATTTCTTATTTTCACTGAGGATAAAGCAGTATTTTCATATAAACCATTTTAGATGAAGTCATCAAAATGACCAAGGCAAAGCTTCGCTTCAATGTCCCAGTGTTTCCAGGAACTTGTTTTCAGCACAATAAAATGTATTATTGGGCATGTCTCTAACATGCATGTTCACAACTTTTCCTTTTGAGGATCTTCATCACCCAAGGCCATTGTGAAAATGACCCTGAAGAAGTTCACACAATATAACTGCCCTCTTGATAGTCCTTTTGTTAGCTTCTTTATGCTGACTCCTTTTTCTAATCATAAACAGCTAGTTTAAACCCTGTATTCATTTTTGGTTTTGGTTTTGGTTTTTTGTTGTTGTTGTTGTTGTTATTGTTATTGTTTTGTTTTTCAAGACAGGATTTCTCTGTGGCTTTGTAGCCTGTCCTGGAACTTGCTCCCACAGCCTAGAGGGCCTAGGCCGTACCCCAAATGACTTGACAGACTTTGATGATCCCTCATGGAAGGCCTCACCTCCCTGGAGAATGGATGGGGGGTCTATGGGGGACATAGGAGGATGGGAGGGAGAGGGAATGGGATCAATATGTAAAATAAGAAAAAATATTAATTTAAAAAAAAGATTAACTATGTATGTTTCTTATTGATTCATTGGCCCTGGCTTGGGTTCTGCTGACTTTGTTTTTACTAAGAATATTATTTTTACTTAGTTTTTATTTAAATTAAAAACAATTTTATTTTATACACCAATCCCAATTCCTTCTCCCTTCTGTCATTCCATTCCTCCCACCAATCTTCCATCCCACCCCTTAACTGCTCCTCAGGGAGGGATCATTAAAGTCTTGTCACATTATTTGGAGCAAGACCTAGGTCCTCCTCAGTGTTTCTGGGCTTAGAGAGTATCCCTCCATAGGGAACAGGCTCCCAAATTCCATTCATGCACTAGGGATAAATACTGGTTCCACTGCCAGAGGCCCCATAGACTTCCCAGGACACCCAACTGATGTGTTCAGGGGGCCTGGTTCGGTCTTATGCTGGTTCCCCAGCTGTCACATGGGTTCTTGAGATCCCACTTGCTCAGGTCAGCTGTTTCTGTGGGTTTCCTCAGCATGGTCTTGACCCCTTTGCTCATCACTCCTTCCTGTCCACAACTGGATTCCAGGAGTTTGTCTCAGTGCTCAGCTGTGAATCTCTGCATCTGCTTCCATCAGCTACTGGATGAAGGCTCTATGATTACATTTAAGGTAGTCATCAATCTCATTATAAGGGAAGGGCATTTATGGTAGCCTCTCCACTATTGCTTAAATTCTTAGTTGGGGTCATACTTGTGGATTCCTGGAGATTTCCGTAGTGCCATATTTCTCCTTAAGCCCATAATGGCTCCCTCTATTGAGGTATCTCTTTCCTTCCTCTCCTTCTCTGTTCTTCCCCCAACTCCTGATCCCTCATATTCTCCTCCCCCCTATCCTTCCCACTTCTTTCTCCTACACCCCCCCCCATGCTCCCAATTTGCTCAGGAGATCTTGTCACTTTCCCCTTCTCAGCAGGTCCATGTATGTCTCTCTTAGGGACCTCTAGGAAAATTATTTTAAGAGAGGCTTGGAAATAGCTAACAGAAACTTACTTTAATAGCATGAAGAATATTATTATTATTTAATCTTTTCTTTAACCTTATACACACACAATAATGTAAAAATCAAAACAGTAAAAAATGAAAAACACTTATATATTTAATTGGAATAGAAAATAATGAAAAATGAATCATATGGTATCTCAGTAAATAAGCCAAGTTGATAAAAACAGGCCAAACAAAAATATATGTAGAAAGATAAAGCTGTTATTTAAGACTTCCAAATATCCTTTTTTTTTTTTTTTTTTTTCCCCTACATTTCTCTTCACTGTGGAAATGACAAAATCAAATCAAATCAAATCCAACCTTTGTTCCAGGTCATTTCTTCAAGGTACACCTGTGCATCTACAGGCCCCATACTTCTTAGCTCAGCTTCTGGAGAATACAAAATAAGACAATTTGGTAATGAGGAATCTCCAATATGGCCATGCAAACCCAAATTATGAACTGTTTTCAAACTAGCTTTTCACTCAGCCTCCTGAACCATGAGAAATAAGTCCTGCTCAGCTACTCAGTCTAAGTGTTTTTCATGGCAGCTCAAGGAGACTAAATGTGTATTTTCCAAGTCAAATGGCATCAGGCCAGAGGTACTGTAAAGAGCAGAACTCTATGAAAACACAGGGGATTGTTGGCCATCTGATTGTAGAAGAATAATAGGAAACTAAATGGAGAGGGACTTTACTACTTTGGTAATCCCTCATAGCTGTGGGATTCTGTGCATCTTTTGCTGTTTCCTGGGCCAAAGATTTCCTCTACATATAGAGGGTCTAAGCCATGAATCCATCTAAATATAATAAGAGTATGATCTGGGTAGTACAAACATGAAGCCTCACTTAAAACATGTAGACTTTGAGCAAAAAAAAGAGCAACCATAGATGGGAAACCCTCATTCCTGTTTTCAAAAGCACTGTATGTTTCCCGTGTGTATTGTTCTTTTAGGCATTACTAAAATTCAGTACCCTCCCCTAACTCCAATGAAAATTTCTTGAGCTGTCTCCCTAGTCTCCTGTTCACTTGCTGAGAATGTGTCCCTTTGTTCTGTCACGTGCATTCCTGCAACTTCATTATACTTAATAACTACCTGCTCAGAATTTATTGGTAAGTTACACAATTTAAAAATAGATGAAACGATTATACAATATTTTGAACCCACCATAGTTTTCTATTCAAGTATGTCAAATATACTACATCATATTTACTGGGTACCAACAGTCTATTAAATTGTTCCTAAAATCCAGACAAACTTTCTCTTGTGGTAGAGATAGCTATTCCTTCTATCTATGCTCACTGAATAGCTTATAATTTACAGTATGCTAAGTAGTTCATAAACAAAACAACTTTTTTTCCACATTCTATACAAAGTATATTTGCCTACCTGTTCTGGCTTCTTCCTCCCTCTCCCCAACCCCCTTAAAAGACCAGGTCTTACTTTATAGTCAGGCTACACCTGAATATACAATGTGTAGCTCATGCTTGACTTGAATTCATGGCATTCTTTCTGCCTCCTGAATGCTGGGATTATAGGCAGGAGCCACCATGCCTGCCTGACTTGTTCTTCTCCCATCCCCCTTTGAGACAGGGTCTCTCTACATAGCCCTTACTATCCTGGAACTCACTTTGTAGATCAGGCTGGCCTCAAGCTCACTGCCTCCTTGTGTACTGGATTAAAAGTAAGCACCACTACACCTGGCTCCTATATATAGATACACACACACACACACACACACACACACACACACACACACACACACACGTATGTATGTATGTATGTATGTATGTGTATATATTCCTAATATCTATAATTCATTTTAAAAGTCTCAGAGACAGAAAAAAAAATCTTATGTTTTAATCTCTTACTCAGAAGAGTCAACTTTGCTAGAATTAAGAAATTAATATTTGAAGAATGGGGATAATTCACGATGAAAAGATCTATTTGGAGAACAAACAGGTATCATCAATTTGCAATGATGGTATTAGTGTATCTTGTATTTTTCTATTCTCTGCAACCAACTGAAGCAAAGCAGACTTGGGGAATCAGCTTTCTAAGCCTGATGTATCTTGGATGCCCAGATTAGACTGTGTTAAAAGGATAAACATTTATAAATACCCACGATGCCATTGTATTTAAAAATATTAATAAATGAGAAATATCTTGCAAATGTATCTGTCAGGTAAGTCAGCTTCCCTTTGTTCTGCGTTTCTACAGGGAAACAGCTGCTATTCTGTTCTAGGTACTATTTTGTGTGCCACTCTATCACTGTACCCACATTTCCTTGCTTTCTCTTGCTCTGTATCCTTACACACAGGGCCTTTAGAGTAGCACCTATTCTTGCTTAAAGATTAGCACAGCCCATCCCAAGGGGAAAAGGAAAAGAGAACACAAAAATGGTTAATTCTTTGCCAAAGATCAGAGTTGAAAGGAATATATTAGCGTTCTGTGGCTATGGAAACATGGAGGTGTTGATTGTTTTGTACACAATACTGTGTGCACAAAAATCTGTGAGTGGTTTTAAAAATCAGCCTGTGACACAAACAAGTATTAAAAACTTTCCTACACTGTTGAGGGTCAAGTCTCAGGGGGCTTTCCACTAAATTGGTGTGTTTATAGAGGGAAATCTATCAGTGACACTCAGATTTCTGCACCTCTCTCTACGTACACATCTTACACTTCAAGAAAAAGTTTTAAAGACAGTATATCTGAGATTCTAGTGGTCCCATTTTTAAAACTAGAAATAACCAGTTTTTTTTTTTTCAAAGAAAATAATTTTAAAGAAAAGTTATTGTCCTTTGAAAAGACAATAATCTAACAACTTCTATAAAGGCTTGGGTGATTAACTCAGGGGAAAATTGGATCCCTGGAGAACTGTATAATGAGCAGACCTAGTACAGGAAAAGTAAAAGGTGAATCTAAATGTGGGCAGTGGGGGGTGACCACCATCCTTTGTTAAGAGGCAGGTGGCCAAGCACAGGGAAACAGCAAATTCCACCCAACCATCCCAACCCCCACTACAATTATAAGGAAGGAGTACAAACAAATCAGTGTGTCTTTCTTTCTTTCTTTTTAAACAATGATCTCTGCTTGTTCACCATTGTGGTTATAATTAAAAAATCTTAACTCTTCCCTATGTACTAAAGACACTTGCAGGAGCCCTGAAAGCAAAGCAGCTTGTAGTAATCAGGCATGGTACCTTCAAAACAAATACACTTGTTTTCTTTTGTAGACACACACACACACACACACACACACACACACACACACACACTCCCAGTTTTATTGGTTACAATAACAGTTTAGTAGGCAGTCTAGAAATGCAAATTCCACCTTAAAGTTCTCCTGTGGAAACATTGACAATACTAAAATTGAGAAAAGAAACTGACTTTAAAATCTCTTGAAATCTTTTTTTTCTATACAATGGCAATAACTATTTGAAAAAAATAAACATAACAAAACAACAAAAACAAAAGAAACAAAACCTAAAAAGGACAAAGCAACCCACAGCCATTTGCAAAAAACACACTGCTTTTGGTGTGCTCACTCTATCTCCAGTGCAGTGACTACACAATTTGATTCTTTATTAGGAAATGGGTTCAACTCTTTTGAATATCGAGGAATATTAAGGTTCGTTCACACTGTGTCACACTGACAAGCTTAGCCAAATGAGACAAGAGAATCCCCAACCCCCCACCTTCCAATTTTACTTTTATGTATCAAAAGCAGGGCATTATAGTTCCTGAGGAATATAATGATAAAATCAAATAATTTATGTGGTTACTTGAAAAAGAATCTTTCAATCTTTAGAAGTATGGGCCCTTCTGACCTTGCATTCTATTGGGTTTGTCTGACAACAAGAGGTGAAAGAATTCTGTGGCTCCATTGTCTCAGCAGTGGGATCTAAGACAACACTGGCTGGGCTCGTCAGAGAGGTTTATGAGCCTGCAATTCAAAGAGATTAAAAGAAAATCTACAGCGATTCTTTCACACTGACGAATAACATTAAATAACTATTAGCAGCTTGGTTCAGTCAAGCTAACCAGAGCTCTCGCTGAGTCATTCACAGTCTTCTAAAGAGGAAAAGTTTCTTCAGCCCCATTTGGGAATCAATAAATATTTCTTACTTCTTGTAAGACAATGGAATTCCAGTCTTTAAAACCTTCTTCCTAATGATAGTCAAATTTCTAAAGCAACCCTTTAATATCCTAATTTTTCTAATCCCACGAAAGTCTCTAACCAAAGCTACAACATAATAACATAAGAAATAAAAAAAGAAGAAAAACCAGTAAGTTAAATTTTAAAGCAGCAGCAACCGGAAACTCTAGGGAAAGGGACTCAACTGTTCAGGATGGCGGAGGTGCTTAAAAGCTTCACTCAACTGAATAATGGCCAAGAGATCAAGTGCATCTGCGGGCCTGTCTGTCCCATTCACATGTGGCAAAGTCATTTATTCAAAGGGCCATCACACCCCCAAATGCTCTCTCTCATGGAGCACTTAGTCTACCACTTTCATTGTTATGCAATGTCAAAGGCATAAAATATCTGTTCTAGTTTTAAGACTTGTGTGTATATATAACTGAGAGCCAAACACTAGTGTTTCCCTCTAGCTCTAGCTCAGACTTTTCTGTCTTTAGACAAGTAGTTTCATTTAAAGAATCATCTCATTTTAAAATGATTTCACTATTGCTGTTCTTGGTCAGGGGCTGAGAAATGGGCAACATTTAATTTGAAAATTGTTTACTAAGTTTTAAAGCCTATAATCTTTTCCCAGATAAAGTTAAAGTCACAATTACAGTGTTTTCCACCCCAAAGGAAAGTAATGAACTATGGGGTCCTTACAAATAAGAGAAAAGGTAACAAATGGACCTGTGCTGGGGTGTACACCTGTGACCCAAACACTTTGAAGGCTGAGTCAGAAGACAAGGGCACCCCAGGCTACAAAGTGAGGCCCTGTGAGAAGAGAAGGGAGGAAGGGAGGGAGGGAAAGAAAGGATAAGGTACCAAATGAAACACAAAAGCTCAATTCCATCTGCTTTACTATAGAATGGGTAGAACAACGGCAGATATAGGTGCAGCCTCTTTTAAAAATATATATATTTATTACTTTTTCTTATTTTACATATTGGTCCCAGTTCCCTCTCCCTCTCTCCCTCCCTTCCTCCCTCCCATCCCATTACACACACATACACACACACACATACACACACACACACACACACACACACACACACACTCCACAGGGAGGGTGATGCCTTCCATGAGGGATCATCAAAATCTGTCAAGTCATTTGGAGTAAGGTCTAGGCTCTCCCTCCTTAGGTGCATCCTTTTATTTAGACCATCAAACCCCCTCATCTCTGACTATTTAGATTAAAAGATAGCAGACCATAACATTAGTTGTACAATACTTGGAAGCTCGATACTCTAACATTCAGAGAAAATGTCTTGGAATCCCTTGTTATCACTAGTTATGTGACCTTGGTAAAATTAGCACCTCCAAGAAGCTTTTGATTGCCCTGGAAACAAATAATGCTATCACACTCACAAGGGTTTTGAAACAATATTTAAATGGCAATTACCACAGTTCCAGTGCACAAAAATAGTAACTATTTTAACTGCTATTATCTCAAACTTTTACCACTGAACTGTGTACTAGAACATAAGAAAATTACCAAAACCCAGTACATTGTTAGTGAAGTTTCAAGTTCCAATGTAGGAAGGCAGCAACTCCTGACCTTGTCTGATTTCATAACAGTTGTCAGCCCCATTAAAAGCTGATGTATTATTATCAAAACACATATATACACATAAATACAAACACACACACACATTATATGGGGATGGGAAAAGTGACAGGAAAGCCAAGGAATTTCTGCCCCACTTAAATTTCAGATGCACACTCTCCTAGAGGAATTATAAAAGTTCTTAAATGTCAAGGACTGTGGGGGGAGACAGCGGCATAGAATGGAAGGGCACAGTGTCTGTGGAAGTGATGGGGCCATGAGCTACAGTGTGAGGAAGGACTACTAGAACCTTGAGATAGAATGAATACACAGGAAAAAAGAGCACTATACAAAGAAGAAGTGCCACCTGACCTTCCTGACTCAGTGGTAGCGATAAGAGCAAAGCAGAGGAAACCAGGGCAAGGCCAGCTCAAGTCTGATGAAGGACCTAAACAGTGAGAAAGACAACTAACTGCTCTTGGTTTTTATCTGCCAATTTCATCTGAAGCAATCAAATAGCACTAGAGAGAGTGGTTAAAGTTGAAAGTAAGTACTAAAAAGCCCCTCCACATCAGTCCTATTAAACCAGACTCTCCAATGGTGTTCACTCACACCAGAATTAGAACTGCATTTTTGACAACAGACTTTTAATTGTTTATAACTAATTAATTTTTATTAAAAATTAATAAGAATCTTAAAATACTTTGCATGGTAAAAACAGTTATTTGCATTCATGTGAAAGTAACATACTAAGTGACAAATAAGATGAGGTAAGGACCATCCTGAAAGTTCGTCTATACTCTCCTATTCTGGTCTCAACTGTCTAAATGGATTTTCTGCATCATTTCACATACCTATTTTTCCCAGAAACAGTCAGCAAAAAAACAAACCTCTCGATGCTTATCTACAGGTTTTTACCTGAAGCAAATTTTTATAGCCAATTTTGAAATTCCTAAAATCAAACTGAACTCCTAATCTGACTAATTTACGTATTTTGTAAAGGTCAGCTTTAGGACATAATTTACACAATTGTCTATTGGCCTCAAGTTATTAGTACCAGTAGCCCAAATTTATATTATTTACATTTAAGAGAACATTCTCCCTTTTCTTGTAATCTATCTTAAACATAAAGGGCCTTTTCAGAAAGAATTCCCATTTTTACACTTAAGATTTAGTGATCTAATACATGAATATCTGTGTGGTTTAAAGATTGATTCCTCATTGGTACAAGATGTATTTCCTTATCTTCCATTTTCAAATATTTATCCTAATAAAGCAATGAAGTGAACTGTATAATAAAACATCAGGAATGACTTGCTATATCTAGCAAAGAGCGGCATCTTAGCTGTAAGTCCTACCAAACCCTTCTCAGCCAGGTTGCTCAGGCATCTACGCACTTGTTCACTTGATAGAATGAAGGTACCTCATTACCAAAACAGTTTCCCAAACTAATAGAGAACAAGATGTTCTTTAGTATAGGTATCAACAGGAATTCCAAACACAATTCACTTGTTTTTTTTAAGCATTATTTCATCTAATTGACTACATTTGTAAGTTTGTTCCTCTTCAGATAACAGAGAAATAACTCATAGGTGAGCCATTGTAAGCCACTGAGGCACTGAGATAGGTGTGATACTTCTGTTGCTTATTTATTTTAATGTGCTCAATATATGAGGAATCCCCTCCCAGAAGACTTATAAAGACACCAAAATCTTTTCAATAGCATTGTTTATGTGAACATTTGACACATGTTGAACGAGTTCTCCAAGTATGCCTCTGGTTGAAATGCTGCAAGCCAATTTAGAGGCATCTTTACCAACATGTGGGAAATATGCCAACTGAAACTAATTGGGTTCTTGTCACTTTCAAAAAATATGATCTCTAGGAACCCAAATTACTCATCTTCTTAGATTTGCTTTCCTTTGCCTGACCAGATTTGCCCTAAAATGCCAAGAATACAGATATGGAAAGTGTGGGGGGAATTATGTTTTATTTAAGGCTATCTGCCCTACTATCACATCTTCTTCATTAGAAATAACCCATTTTGAGAAGTAAAGAAATATGGATCCCAAAGGTCCTTTAAATTAGCTTCTGGATACATGGATGACTGTGGTAATACTGATGAGATTATTTTTATAATAGACTACCATTCTGAGCTAGGAGATATGGAAAAGCATTGAACATCAGCCAATGAAGCAAGAACAGCTTAAACATATGCTGCAAATCAATAGCAGATAGGCAATAAATATACTTAACACCGTGAAAAGCAAGTTTTACAATAACTGTCTTCCACATGCAAAGAGTTCTGTATTAAAGCTATTTCTATGTCCCCAGGGGTGACCCAGAAAAACTGAGTGCTCTGACCTGGTTTTAACAATTCTCCCTCTTACTGTCCTATACTGACCAAATTAGTACTCTCAAAGGTTTTCCTTATATCAAACCTAAATCGTGTTAGAAATTTGAGTTCATTTCGTTTGCTTTTGAAAAGCTACATATTGATGAGTAAAAAGAAGTTAATATTGGGATTCAAACCAGGTTTATCATGAGAGATTTGAAAGCAGCTCTGGAATAAAAGGTTTAAATATACCAAATCACACTTAGATACAAGCTCTCAATTGCAGTGGCCACTTAAAACTGGAACACAATATTCATGTTCAGAACCTCTAATGAATAACATTCTTTATGTTACATACGAGGTACACAACTGTCATTAAATGCAGTATGTCTACTGTCCTAAAACAGCTAAATTTAATAATCACTCACCTGAAGAAGAGGAGAAGCAAACTGACATATAAATTCAGGGCCGTTTATCTGGATCATATATATTTTTAAACTTGATCTTATCAATTACCTACAAAAGCATTCTATGGTACTGTAGGCTACAGATGCTAAGTTATTAAAAGCTTAAACATACACATTCAAAGCTCAAAAGAAATGTTAATTCTAGAAACTTCTTAGGCTCTATTAACCATTTGCACTTACATCATTTAAAATTCCCTACATGCAATTTTGCACTCATTTTAAACCAGTTTCCTGGTTCTTTCCATTTGGGGGTTTACCCTACTGTATGACACATAAAAAGACAGTACTTCATTATTTCTGCTCTCCTCCTACACTTTTGAAAGTATATCTATGGAGAGTTTCACTCATATAATCCTTAAAGTATACAGGCTATGTGTGGCAAAAATGCAGACACTAAAAACATACATGTCCTACACAATTTGTTTTATTTTATACATACGAAAATTTGCCTGCATACATATCTGTGCACCATACGCATTCCTGACACCCACAGACACCAGAAGAGAGCATCAGATCCCCTGAGACCTGAGTTATAGATGGCTATGAGCTGCTATACAGGTGCTGGAAATCGAACCCAGGTCATCTAGAAGAGCAGGCAGTGCTCTTAACTTCTGAGTCATCTTTCCAGTCCCTGTCTTACATGCTTCCGGGTTCAGTATTTTTGTGAATTCTTCTTGAGCAAGCTGATGTCCCACATTAGTAAAGACTGATGAAAACATACCATCAGAGAACTCTCTGACTTTGTGACTTTATGAAGCTGGACCAGCTCACATTCAATAGTACATCATACTCAAATGCATTAGCTTCAATACAGTCATAGAAACTTACCATGTGAACCCTGTTTATAAGGATGGACCTATGGATATAGATATAATTAGTTCTCATAAAGGTACTATTACATTCTTTCTACCAGGAATAAAGTTTTATTTAAAATGTGTGTGTGTGTGTGTGTTATCAAACAGAAGATCAGACTTTTTTTTTGTAGTGAGAACTACCTTTAGAAGACCAGATATTTAAGGCATATTTGAAAATCAATGCAAAGCCTTTAAAAAGGTAAACTCACCAGGATCTAATAGGAAAAAAAAAAAAACAAACAAACAAAAAAACAAACAACAACAAATCAAGACACCAGTCTTTTAAAAAGTAGAAAGGGCCCAGATATGATTAGTAGGAAAAACTAAACAGTATTACAAATAATACTAGAGCTAGCATGGTGGCATGTGCCTGTAATCCCAACACTCAGGGAGCTCTGAAGAGAATTGCTGCAAGGCTAGGACCAGCCGGGGCACATGGTGAGTTTGAGACCAGCTTAGGCCACAAAGAAAGATCATGTCTCAAAAAACAGAGATGAAACAATCAAATACCACAAGGGTATAACAAACTGAAAGAGAAACATATATTTTTAGTTGTTCACCTTTCTCTGGTGCTATGGATTTCTACAAAGACTACCTGTATCCTATAATATTACATTTAGAAATAAAGCCTCGCTTCTCAAATCAACGTTTCATAATCTTAGTAGCAGAAGACTTAAAATTCATCTGGTGAGGTGGACAGTGTGCTGGTGTTGGCATGGGAGGGGATTCAATAATCAACTAGCAACCATGAGCTTTATCACCACATCTCAGTGCTGAGCCTGACGCACTTGCTATTGGGGAGAAAACTGAGTGTTCTCCCACAGGCTGTAACTGAGTATTGGCTCCCCACATTAGCATGTATGGTGCTTACTGAAAATCCAAACATAAGGCTAGCATGTAGGGTACTTGCTGAAAGTCCAAACATAAGGCTGAGAGACTCCTGTCCCAAGGCCAGTGCTGAAAGACAGCCTATCACTTCGTGTAATACAGTTCATGTGTGACAAACCTGACCTACATTTTTCTTTCTTTCTCCCAACAGCTTTGTCACTGTTGTAAGGAGCTATTTTCAAAAGGCAAAAAGAAATGACCTTTAAAATTATTTAAGCAATGTGCATTCCTGAGGCACCATTGACAGCAGTCTTATAAAGAGTAGCTAATCATGAAGCCCACCTTAAAAAGAGGGCACAGACAGCTGAGTTTTAGAGGAGTAACAGCTTTCTGAAGATGATTATGGCTACAGTATACAGTCTTAGTTATGTAATGCATACATAACTAAGTTTAGTAACAAGTAGTTTTAAGCATATAATGCATATTAATCTGGAGTATAAATTGGACATTTTTAGTAGTTTACAAAAGCACCTTTCATACCTTATAAAAAAAACTACACCTTAGTACTTTTGTTAATTTCTCAATAGATACACAATACTAAGAATAGGCCAGAATTAAAAACAATGATGGGGTGAGGGGTAATCACGACAATAACTTGATGCAAATACTGGGAAATGCTCTGCAGGTGTGGCATCGACACTGTGCCTCAGAGAGCTGCCCGTGGCCCTGTTGCCGCACCACAAGTACCTACCATGCCGCTGCAGGTCATACATTTTTTTGGTTTCTTCATTCCCTAGAATTTTCCATGCCTGATCAATTTCAATGAACTTCTGCATACATTCCTCCATGGTTCCTGCTGGCACATCTGTACTTTGTTTATCTGGATGATACTGCCAATCAAAAATAAGGGCAGTGAATACAGTTGAGTGGGGTAGGTTTAAAAAGAAAACAATCATAAACCTGAGCTTTAGTTAAGAAGATAATGAGAAGATAGAAACTAGGATGCCAAGGCAATGAGTTAACAGTGTTGGGCACAGGAGACAACTGCCAGGTTAATTAGACCACTGCAGTAGCTGCAGATCCACCGATGACATGATCTGTCACAACGTGCAAAGACAGAATTTTCTGGATAATTTGCTAATGGAATCACTGGTCTCATGGACAATTTACCTACAGAAGGCAACTAACACAAATAGAAATTGGTACGTGCTAAACAGCAGGACCTGAAAAAGGAGGAGCACAAACCTGAAGTGGGATGTCCTCTATGCTGGGAATACACTTTTACTGGTTGATAAATAAGACTGGGAGAGAAACCTACACAAATCACACAGATGAAGGTTTCTTTATATAATAGATTTCAACACTGATAAAGTTATACAACTGTAACTTAAAATACATCTAACTATAAAAACACAAGACTTCATATTCTTCTCAGCCCTGAAGTTTTCATAGTTTCTAGGCCACATTTGTAAATAGCTCAATAAAACATTTTAATAAATATTCATTAAATATCTTCCTCATATGAGCTTTCTAACTCTAAGAAATGTTTAATAATGTTTTTAATATTTATACTATTTGGTGAAAATCAGAAAGTTCTACCAGGTCATAACTGAGAAATGCTAACTGTACTGTGGGCTGCTGGGAACATCACTTACCCAACCTGTTCCCTCCTTTTCTCTTTAGTTCTCATGTCTCTTTGATACCTACCACATCTCTCAACAAACAAATGAGAAGATTAAATTTAAGACATTGCACTTAAAATAATACGTGGGTGGCAATGCAGATGCTCAGATGTGTAACTCTTTTCATCCTCAAGTAAATACGAAACCATGTGACAGCACTATCTAGAATCTTTCAACCAGTAAGTACTTTGAAAAGTTTTCTCAAGCATACTATTCAACACGTTTAAATTTCGAAGATAAACTTAGTAATTGTAATATTTTCTTTTTCAAGTAATTTCAATAAAATAGGCAAATACATGTGCCTGTATTCCATGACACATAGATGTAGATAGCTCACCAAGTAATGGCACTAACAGTCTTCCACTGACTTCCTTACTAACATCAAAAGCACACAAGATCTTACAAAGTATCTTCACTTTTCATGCAAATTGCTAAATTCAAATTTGCATAGCAAACCATGGTTATAGGAAGCTAGATAGCTTTAATTCCCATTGAATCCAGGAGTTATGCAGGTTTAATTCTTTTAAAGTTGGGCTTTAACAATGGATGCATTGTCATGATAACCTCCTCGCACTGCTGCTGATCCTTATCAGTAGAGCCAAAGGGATTCTGCTACTTGGTTAAACAGAACTAGTAAATATCACAGATACTAGAGCAAACAAGAGAACTAAGTTTCTACTTTAGCTAGCTTTTTTTTTAATGTCAAATTCATCAGTTATTAGCAGCTAGATACCTAAATTAGCTGCTATGATAACTGAGGAAAGAAAAAGGGGAAGTCTTGCTGGCAGTGGTGGTTCCAGGGCAGCCTGGTCTACATAAAGAGCTCCAGGACAGCCAAGACTGCATACACATAGAAACCCTTTCATGAGAAAAAACAAACTATAACAACAAAAAAAGAAAATCTTTACTGCTTCATCTTCTACTTCCAGGACTTACTAATGTTGTTCATGAACATTATTGCTATATCCCAAAGTTAGGGATGGTCAAGGCAAATTCCAACGCCCAGATGTGTTAAAGTTCTCTAGCTAATGCATTCCTATAACAACATGAGCAGCAAAGCTCACTCTGATCAAAGTTACTGTGTATAACAACCAAATATGTCACCAGTGCACATCTAAGACAAATTTCAAAGCCGGGAATGATAGCTCCAACTTATTTTGAGTACTCAGAGAAGCTTAAGCAAGATGTATTGTCACAAATTAGAGCTTGGGCTACATGATGAGTTCTAGATACTTTGAGATCAATGGTGGATTTAAAACTAGACTGAACTTCATAATAAGACCCTGCTTCAAAAACCAAGAAGAAATTTTTTAAAATTTACATGGGGAAGCATTTAATCTCAGTATAGTGTAAGTATTAGGTAATGCCCTAGTAACATAGCAATATCACTAGAAGCTTTTAGAGAAAGAGTAATGCAGATTAAAAGCTAGGTAATTTCTAACAGACCATTATAGAAAGTCTACTTGGTAGACCGGATCATGTACCAATCTGATAAAGGAAGTTCTACAAAACCAGGAGTTAACTCCCGACCGCTCCAAACTGAAACACACCATTAGCACTTATTATGAGTTCTACTATAGTCAAAATGAGATCCAATCTTCCTCTAACTTAGTATTTTCCTGATTATTACTGAAATAAAGATCTTCCCTTCTTAAGCTTGCACTACTAGAGTTCAACATGATTCTATAGTGACTAGTTATTGGATACATAACATTAAAAATGACAATAATCCCAAGAACTGGCAAATGGGATTCCAGGAAGCTTCTGCACAACAAAGACAACCACATAAATAAAGAGACAGCCTACAAATGGGAAATATTAACTATAATCACAAAGCTTATTAAAACATAGACTACATAAAGAACTATAAAACATCAAAATTCCAACAAATGGGATTACAGATTAATACAGCCCTCGGAAGAAGAAAATTCAAATGGCCAATAGATATTCACCAAGGAGTTTAGCATCATTAGCCATCTGTAAATGAGAAACAGATTCCATCTCACCCCAGCAGATTGACTGCCAACAAGAAAATGAATAACAACAAATGCTAGTGATGATATGGTGAAAGAGGAACCCATATTCACAACTGGAGAAAATAAAAACTGGTACAGCCACTGGTGAAGTCAGAGAGGAGGTTCTCCAAAAGACTAAAAGTTATGACCTATACCCAAGCCTGACAAACTAAGTTCAGTCCCCAGGACTCATCTGGTAGAAATAGAGAACTGTGGAAGGAATGAGCATGCACATACATGAATACACACACACACACACACACACACACACACACACAAATTATAAAAATGTAATGAAAAGAAAATATAAGAATTATAGAAAGAAGAAAAATATGTCACTGGGGTGCAGAAAACCTCACTTTGTTTTGACAGCCCTCCACAACAAAATGAAAAGTCAAAAAATAATATTGCCTATGATAGTCTGTAATGACAACCAAATATATCCAATTCAAATCCTTAGCTTCTGTTATTATTACTTAATATGTTCATTAATGAAAAATCCATGTCCACTTTCCCTATACTGGTACATTAATAAAAATCTAGAAAGCTTTTTAAAAAAGAAGTAGACCAACTGATTATCGCATTTATAATTCAAGATTTACTTTAAAACTATAGCAACTAAGACTATAGTCTTGGACTCATACTGTGGTACAAAGAGATCAGTGGAACAAAATAAAATCTAGAAAAAGACCATAGATATGGTCAAGTGACTTTGCAAAGATGTAGCAATGCAACGAGGAAAGCAAGTATTTCGGTAACAAATACCTGAGTTAAATCCGCTTATACAGAGATTTGTTTTGGCTCACATTTTAGAGATAACAGTCCATGGGCAGCTGGACCTATTACTTTGGGTCTGTAGTAGCAAATTATATCATGACCTGAGCATGTAGTAAGTGAGGCTTGTTTATCTCTTGCTTATTTCACTATTCTTAAATGGCATGACAGCAACAACTTTCCAAAAATTTCCTCACATTTAGGGGAATTTTTCAGTTACAAAAGGAAGAATTTATTTTGTTCAATTCCTGTGCTACCTCAGGATAAGAAACATCAGCATAAATAAGAAACTGTTTTGCTATACAAATACAGGATCCTTCAATACACTACAAAATATTAAAAAGACAGTGATGTAGTCTTATACAGAAATGTTCATTGTTTGCTTTCTGACTGATAATTAACACTTTCTTGTGAAATCTCCAATCTTATTAGTCTTGGCAACAGGTTGTTGGACATGGAATATTTTGCTTGAACTTAGATTCTCTCCACATATGAACTTGTTTCTCAGTTGCTAAGTCAGTAGTGATGGTCACAATATCACTCCAGTGCTGATTGGAATGTTGTCCTAAGATCTGCAAAATTGGTATGGTCTGAGAGCTTGAGAGAAATGCCACTTCTTGAGGCCCATCACAAACCTTCAGAGAACTTCACCATCTCACCATACTCCCCAGGCTGTGTGTGTGCCCATCACAAACCTTCAGAGAAGTCCACAGTCCCTAGGCTTTGACAGTGTCCACTGCAAACCTCAGGAGAACTCCGGTCACACCACACTCCCCAGGCTGAGAGTGTGTCCCATCGTAAACCTTCTGAGAACTCCAGTGTGGTGATACCTTGTTTGTACTCTAAAAAATAAAGCTTGCCTGGGAAATCAGAGGGCAGAGATAGCCACTAGTTAACCATAGAGATCTGGAGGTCAGTACAAACAGACAGGAAATGAGAGGGCTGGCAAAGAGGAGTATAAGGTGGGAGGAGACAGGAACTTGGTCTCTTTTCATTCTGAGGATTTTGTAAAGTAAGAGCTCTATTGGCTGGCTACTGTTTCTTTAGTCTTTCAACTTTCACCCCCCAATCTCTGACTCTGGGTTTTTATTATTAACAACAACATGCTACATCTGGCACCCAATTTTTGGGACACAAATTCACAACAAAGCCACTTGCATGTGGCTTAGCAGCCACAGCAGGACTGTGTAGCACAGTCCGGAGCTACACATGGGGCTCCTGCCAGAGTCACTGCCTCTCCAGCTAGGTTTTTCTCCTTTGATCCCTGAGCCTCTGAGAGAGCTTGGAGTTGTTTGTTGTTGTTGTTGTTGCAGCCTCTCTGCAGCACCTCCTGCCACATGCTCCTGCCACATGTGTTTCTTTTGCATGAGATCCCCTATGTGTGTTTTTTCAGACAGCTGGTTCCCTCTTCCCCATGGGTAGTGGGCTTCACCTGAACCTCTTCCTTGGGCTGCTGCCAAACTAGGCAGCTGCCTTGAGACACACTCCAACTTCTACACAACAGCAGTCAGTTTCTCATTTTACCATCATCTGAATCTTTATCACCAGCAGATTTGGTAAGACAATTGGGAATTATTAAAGGAAGAAATCAGTTAAAAGACAGAGGTGTTTTTTTTCCACATTACAAAATGGGAAACACCATTATGATGGAGAGAGTTAGATCTCTGTATGATTACACAATGCATAATTTAAAAACTGGAAGAATTAAATGAATGGATAACCAACCAGGATTGACATAATATTGTTATTTTGATAATCCTTATTGTCAGTTTGATAATTCTTTATCTCTAAAAAAAAATAGTTGTTTGATATGAGTGCCAAAATACAGGCCTTAGAAAAGCATATTAAAACAGATCATAGAGGTATTCAAACCCAGAAAGAGGAATTTAAAGGAGAACCAATCTCAATATTGCATTAAAAGGTTGGAGAGGAACAGCCTAAGGTTTTCAAACAACCAGCTTTAATTTATCCAGTCACCTTATAGGAACTGCCAAATGGCATATATGATAGAAGATGTTATTCTATAAATATGTTTATCATACTGGTTAAACAATAAAGCACTGTTGGGCCAATGGGAAAGCAAGATAGGCGGGGCTAGGAGAAAGGAGGAAAGAGGAAGTAGTTAGGAGGAGTCAGCATGTAGAACATGGAGGAAACAAGATGCTGGCCACTACGCTCGGATAAGATGACTACGTGGAAATACTTAAATAAGTAGAAATGGGTTAATCATTAAGACAGACGTAGCCAATAAGGAATTAGTAACTGGCCAACAGGATTGTATCAAATACAGAGTCTCTGCATGTTATTTGGGGCCGGCACACCAGACCGGTGGCGGGTGGGCTGGCGGAAAACAACAAGCTACACATGTACCCCCAAGGCTGTGGAAGAGTTAAATGGACTCCTATGGAAATGTTAGGTTCAAGGAAGTGATAGCCTCATACGGTATGCATTCACCTTTTGTGAAGCAGATGTTAACTCATGAACAAACTGTAATAGAATTACCCCTAGAGACTGGAAAGACATGATTAAAGCTGTTTTAGTGCTCAATTCTCAATTATAATGGAGTACCTGGTTCAAAGAAGAGGCTATAAACATTGAACATTAAAGTAGGGCTAGAGATACGGAAATCTCCCAAGACCAACTTCTTGAAGAGGAAGATTATGGTGATGTACAAAACAATCTCTATATTATGACCACTCTCTGGATTTATGCTGCATAGCAGCTTTGAATTCTTGGGACTGAATTGGGAAAGAAGGAAAGAAAATTGAGACATTTACTAAAGATATACAGGGGCCAACGGAAGCTTTCACAGATTTCTTACGAAGACTGACTACACAGTAAATAGAATGATACCACATTCAGAAGCTAGACAAATAATTGAATCTGTGGCTATGAAAATGCTAATGCACAATGCAAAAAGGTAATTAGGCTGTTAAGGGCAAGATCTGTGCTAGAATATTATTTTATGGTGTGTGGCTTTTGTTTATGCTGCATTTGTTTAACTCAGTGAAGCTGTGATTATTTGACTGTCTAAAACACCTAGTGGTCTAACAAAGAGCTAAATGGCCAATAGCAAGACAGGAGTAAGGATAGGTGGGGCAGGCAATAAATGAGTAAGACTAATATTAAAAATACAAATAAATGACATTGTTATTGAAAGTCTTAGACACAGATGCAGATAAAACAATAATTGCACCAGAATCTTGGCATCCAAATTGACCTCTTCAGAAGGTAAATGATCAGCTTTTAGGAGTTGGAATGTTATCTCAGGTAAAAGAGGACGACAGAGGAAAATTAAAGCCATATGTAGCTAATATGGCAATGAATTGTGATACAGTATCATTTTAAGGTATGTTACTTTTGTTTATGCTCTGGAACAGTTGTTTAATGATGCAAAGATGTGTTTAATTAATTAAAATTCACCTTTGGTCAGGAGGCTGGGACAGCAACTAGCTGACAGGAAGTTGTAGGGAACAGCAGGTGGAGAAGGGTTTATAAGGAGGGGCAAGAGAAAAATACAACTACTTCTCTTCTCCGGAGACAGGAAGAAGTGAGCTAGGTGAGCTGCTTACTATTCAGCCTCTCGGGGAAACAGAATTCTACCTCAACCTTTGAATTTTGAGTTCTTTAGCAGGAATATTCATATTAACATTCCTCCAATCTCAGAAACAAACCATAAAGAAATGTATGTTCCTGGGGAAAAAATACAAGAAGGTATCCATTCAGGTTATACAAGAACAGGGTACAACATCTGTGATCTTTCAAAGGCACCAACAACCATACCTTTAAAATGGTTCATGAACAAATCTGTATGGGTTGAGCAATGGCTTTTAACAACAGAGAAACTGCAGGCCTTAGGACAGCTGCTACAAGAGTAACTAAATGCTCAGCATACTGAAGAATCAAACAGCCCATGGAATTCTCTTGTATTTGTTATAAAAAACAAGTCAGGAAAATGGAGAATGGTAACAGATCTAAGAGCTATTAATAAGGTGATTCAACCAATAGGCTCTCTACCGTCTGGAATTCCTTTGTTGCCTTTATTATCTAAAGAATGACCTCTTATATTATTGATTTAAAAGATTATTTCTTCACTATACCTTCACAAGAAAAAGACAGAAAAAAATGTGCCTTCATGGGGCCTACTTATAATAATTCTCAGCATGTTGATAGATATCAATGGAAGATTCTCCCACAAGAAACGTTAAATAGCCCCACCCTATGCCAATATTTTGTATGTCAACCATTGGAAATGATACATGAGCAATTTCCTCAAAGTATGTCAACCATTGGAAATGATACGTGAGCAATTTCCTCAATCTACAGGTTATCATTATATGAACGACATTTTACTAGCTGGTTCAAATGTGAATACTTTAGAAACAATGTCTAAAGCAATAAAGAAAAGTTTGCCTTGTTGGAGATTGCAAATTGTAATGATATCTTGTTTATACTCTGACAAATAAAGCTTATCTGAAGATCAGAGAGCAGAGCTAGCTACTAGCTAACCAATATCTGGAGCCCCTACATTATATATCGGTGCAAATGAATCAGGAAAGGCAGGTTACAAATCAGAAATTTCAAAGTTACTGATTCACAACATGCAGAAACAGCTATTTTACATATTGAAACCACTGAATTTAAACAAGATGAGATAGAATTGACTTATTAATTAGGTTACAAGACATAATCAGTAATATTATCATCCCATACATATAATACACATCCGATCCCATATGGGTCTGCCAGGCCCTCTAGCCCAAGGTAATCATGAAACTGATCAGCTACTGATAGGAAATGTGCTAAAGACTTCAGAATTTTGTTAAAAAACACCACGTCAATAGCAAAGGTTTGAAAAAAGATGTTTCCATCACTTAGCAGCAGGCCAAGGAAATTATAAGAAAATGTCCTACTTGTTCTTTATGTAACCTGCAGGAAGTAATCCAAAGAGTACTCAAAAGAATAAAATATGGCAGATGGATGTGTTCCATTTTGTAGAACTTGGAAAATTAAAATATGTACACTATATCAATGATACCTATTCAGATTTCAATTTTCAACTGTTTTGAGTTTGGAAAAGTCTGATTTGGTAATTATACATTTGCTAGAAGTTATTGCCATCGTGGGTGTAACTATATATGAGACATATAATGCTCCACCATATGTCTCTAAAAATTTTTTAAAATTTTTTTGTTTATTATAATATAAAACATATTATAGATATACCACACAATCCTACAGGGCAAGCAGGCTGTTATAGAAAGATCAAACTGAATGCTAAATAAACAGAAAGGAATGAAAAAGAACCACAAAAATCAATTGCATAGTGCTTTATTCATTTTGAATTTTCTAAATGCCAATGAGAAAGAAACAATAGCTTTGTAGAGACATTGGATAATAGGAAAAACTATAGAATTAAATCAGTCTGTATACTTCAAAGATGTGTTGACCTCGAATGGAAACTAGCATATGTGTTACATTGGGGAAGGGGTTTTGTTTTGGTTTCCACAGGAGAAGAAAAGCTATGGAAACCATCAAAATTGATTAAGATTCGATTTGAACAAGACACCTCTTAATAAGAAGAGATGATAATTCATCAAGCAGCATGGCAGTTTAATCTAAACTAACCTATAAAACTAACAAATGCTTTTCATTTAATCAGATATAACTTGTCAAAAGAGAATCACCCAAAAATTAGGGTTGGTGAAGGGTTTCTATTCTTGTCTTTTCAGGAGAATAAAGCTATACAGCTAAGGAATCTAGAGATCACCGGACAAATGAGACATCTAAAGGAAAAATTGTCCCAAGAAAAAGAGTAAATTGGCCTACCCAACAGAATAAAATTTCATAAATCCTCCCAAATGTTTCTTTCTACTTTTCTATACAGACATATAATGCAAATGATTTTTTTGTAGTCCCAGTCCAATTAAAGATTAAAGCTGGCTTTGGAATTGGAGTGTGGCTCTCTCCTTCTCTAAACCCAAGCATGTTTATTAAAGAAAATTCCGGTATGGGACAGAAGAAAAATATTTAAGGACTACTAATTTTTTTTTTTTTTTTTTACTCATTTTATTTTTACTCATTAAAGATTTTTTGAGGTGTATCATCTAAAAATTTGTAAGGTTAATATATTTGTATTTTAAAGTTTTTGTCATGATTTTAAGGGTCATATAGAGTACTAACTCATTCTAGAAAAAGGTGTCATCTACCTTCCTGTACATGATTTCACGTTTGAAATTACCAAGTTTCTCCAGTGAACCATGACCACACCTAACAGTGACCTTTTAAGTCTCCAAAAGGAGGATGGGACCCCACAATGACAATTCAACCAGGACTGTGATAACAACATTAAGCTGAACAACATCAAGAAAAGATCAGCTTTGGACCACAAACAAACTATTTGTAACAGTTTCAAGGTGATTTGCTGAGAAGATACAGCTTCACAGACACTGCTCAGAACAATTTTGAGGTGGCTAGCTGAGGTGATCCAGCCTCACAGACTACTCTATCCAAGACTTGAGACAAGTCCTGCACCTTCCCATCATGCAGAGACAGGAAAACAAATGATATAGGCACCTCTCCCAGGACTTGACAATTAACCCAAATTCTTCTTTTCAGATCACCTAAAGATGCCATTGCCCCCTGACAGCAGGAAGGAACTTTAAGATCATAACACTGACATTCCCAAGAGATGGTTTTTTGGTCACTTAATAGATTGTGGATATTTGTCATTCTTTAAAGAATTGTTTACAATTTGTTATTGGTACTGGTT
This sequence comes from Cricetiscus sungorus, assembly GCA_030556225.1. Lineage (NCBI taxonomy): Eukaryota > Metazoa > Chordata > Mammalia > Rodentia > Cricetidae > Cricetiscus > Cricetiscus sungorus. The sequence goes on from JANBXA010000372.1 coordinate 43,142,406, forward strand.
AGGAAAAAGTTAAAGGAGATTAGATTCAAGGTTAATGTTTTGAAAAGAAAAATGGGAGATACAGATATAGAATAAAAGGGTAGATTATTGAATCTACTAGTTTTAAATATTTTACATTGGATTGAACCTCTGTATATTGTATACAAATATTGTAAATTGACACAAATTTGAGGTTAATTTTGTTAAAACATAATGTACATACTTTTCTAATTTTGTTCAAGGTATTGTGTGTATACAGCTCATTTAACATTGTAATACAAATTTATAGTTCTTGAAAGTTATTACCAACTATATAAGACAATAAGGAAATACAGGTTAGTAATTAGTCATCTATTAATATTGAACTTATAATCACATTAGATATGTTTTCAAGGTTAAGCAGATATATTTTAGATAGGCAATCTTCAAATACTTCAGAGATTTGCAGAATGTGGCATTTAAGATGTTTTTATAACATAGGTTTTGGGGGGGGTTGTTTTGTTTTGTTTTGTTTTGTTTATTTTAATGACAATGAGACATATCTGCTCCTGGCAGCATAATCTACTTCAAAGAAGATTATGGGCATCAAAGAAACTCCACATGGAGTTTACTTTTTTTGTGGCAAAAGTAAGCCACTGAATAAGAAAGTGCCCTTGTCTCAATTGCTGATGGTATGCTGTCCAAATTGGACAAACAGGACACCAAAGAGAGTGAGTACAAAACCTTGACAAGACAAGACTGGACAGTCCTTCAAAAATCCTGCTTCACAGAAAAGTCTGTCAGATATGCTAAGCCTATAGCCAGAAGATGGATGCCCCAGTGTTGCAGAAGAACCTTGGGTGACTGTCCAGGAAGCCAACTGTTTCTGTCATTTCTCACATTTTTTTGGAAGTCACTTGTTTGCACTTCCTGCTTATTCAATTAATATTATTTCCTTCTTGGGTCTCTGAGGGAGTTGAAGACTAGATAGTGATATTTATAGTTTTCCTTATTTACTAGACTCAGATAAGAAAGTCACTACAGAGGTATAAAGTGTAAAAGATTGAGAGACATTAAAAGATAATATTCATGATACAAATTAGAATAGAAAGTAAATTAGGTATAGAACTTTGGACTCACCACAATAGGATAGATAATGGAGTATTTTCTCTGATTTATCAAATGAAAATGGACTAGATACTATTGGTGTACTTATTCCCTGTATATGTTATATATACTTATTATACTTATAGCTTCTTTTTTATTAGACAAAAAGGGGAATTGTGATGATATATCATTTGTGATTAATAAAGTTTGCCTGAAGGATCAAAAGGCAAAGCTAGCCACAGCAATAGAAACTGAGCAGTGGTGGCATACACTTTTAATTCTAGGACTTAGGATACATAGGCAGATGGATCTCTATAAGTTCAAGGCCATCCAGGGCTACATGAGAGTGAAATCAGCCTAAAAGAGCTCAGGCCTTTAATCCCAGCACTGGAGAGGTATATAAGACAGGAATGGGCACTCAGTCTTTTGGCAATTAGTCTCCAACCACGCTGAGGATTTGTGGAGCCAGGATTGCCCCAGCCTAGGTAGAGGTAAGAGTTAGTGGCTGGCCACTTTGCTTCTCTGATCTTCAACATAAACCCCAATATCTGTCTCTGGGTTTTTATTATTTGTTACATTAGCTCTGTACTTTCTCATTATGCAGAGATGCTACAATAAATAATCTAGCTACCTCTCCTAGGACTTGACAGTTAACCCAAATTTTTCATTTCAGGGTCCCCTAAGGATACCTTTGCCCTCCCAGACAGCAATATGCAAAATAACTCTGCATATTAAGAATCAGTTACTATGTTTGAGATGTTCCATAAAACCTACTAGTAACATGAGAATAACATTCTGACTTTTGAACAGAATCATAAGGACTTTGAGCCTACTTAAATTTTCAACTACATGGGGAAATGATAAGGTATGGTATGAAACTAGCACAATAAAATATAGTATGAAAATTCTAGAAATTTCAATATATTTTAACAAAACTATTTTAATAATGCATTTAATAAAACAGCAGTAGATATTAATTTTAAATGACCTTTTCTATTGGCTATTGTTTGGGTGGAGATCAATACAGAATCTCTTTGCTCAACTAAATAATTGGTACAGCTAAATAATTGTAAATTTAAGTTGGATGTGTAATACTTTCTACAAAAGCCCCAAATTTGAAATTTTCTGATTCAGTTATAACTTCAGATGGGATAAAGAATGAATTTTAGTTTAAATTAGTTTTGCTCTTTTGAGTCTGGTCCATAGTGATCCAGTAATTACTGTGTTCCTTCAATTAGCTGAGGGTATGAAAAGATATGATAAGGGACAGTACTTCACCCAGTGGCCACATCACGGGACTCAACAGTGGTCAAACTGGGGCTTTGGTCTCACTGTAATTGTATGTCATATCAATCTTCTACTGTATCCATCTTGGAGAAAAATCAATTAGGTGGCATCCTAGTTAGGGTAACTATTGCTGTGATAAAACACCATGACCAAAGCCAGTGGAGGAAGAAAGGGTTTATTTATTTGGCTTACATGTCCATATTACTGTTCATCATCAAAGTCACAACAGGAACTCAATTGGGCCAAGAACCTGGACACAGGAGCTGGTGCAGAGGCTATGAAGGATGGCTGCTTACTGGCTTGCTCCATGTGTCTTACTCAGTCTGCTTTCTTATAGAATCCAGGACAATGAGCCTAGAGATGGTACCACCCACAGTGGAATGGGCCCTGCCCTATCAATCACAAATTGAGAAAATAGTTATTTTTGGATTTTGGGTTTTTTTTTTTGTTTGTGTGTGTGTGTGTGTGTGTGTGTGTGTGTGTGTGTGTGTGTGTGTGTGTGTGTGTAACCGCCCTGGCTGTACTGGAACTCACTCTGTAGACCCGGCTGTCCTCAAACTCACAGAGATCTGCCTGCTTCTGCCTCCCAACTGCTGGGATTAAAGGCATTCACCACCACAAGCTTGCCTATAGCCCAGTCTTATAGAGGCATTTTCTTGAGGTTCCCTCCTCTCAGATGACTTTAGCTTGTGTCAAACTGATATAAAACTACCCAGCATAGGTGACATCTGAATTTCTATTTTTCTTTTTTGCCAATAAATTCTGAGACAGCAATATGTGACATCACAGTACATACTTGTTCTAAATACATTAGAATATATAATACCACTAAAAAGACCTTTAAATAAGTACAGATAAAATAGGCTTTATTTTGGCATTGTTTAATTAGAGTTCTTATATTTAATCAGTCTACTTATCAAAGTATTTTGAGGGTATTTATCTCTGAAGATAGTAAAAGCTCATTCCTTAGGGTATCCATTGAGAAAGAAAAGTAAAGCTGAGAGAAGGGTAGGAAGGCAATTTGCATGAGTAAATGGGACTCTAGTATCTGTCAATCACAATAACATCCCCAATAGTTTTTCTCATAAAGAACTACTTCACCTTCATTCACTTTACAAAAGCATTAACAGCAATTATGAGCAAACCCCCATATCCATCATAGCCCTAATCTCTTTCTTCCCAAAAAACAAGAGAAAGAGAAAAACATAAATAGTTGGCACTATAGGTTAAATCCAATTATATGCCTTTGTTTTTACCTTTCAAACACTACACAACCATGTTTGGCACTAACACTCTTCTTCATCTGCTTTGCCTCTCTTATTCTTTCTCCTCTATTCTTCCTTCATGTATCTCTGAAACACCTTTCAGACCAAGAGGTGATAGACATTAAAGTATGCCTACCTACAGTCCTGATCATCTGTTGTGGGGGCCAGTGCTGGTTTTTAAGGCCTCACTTTCCTTCCATGTCTGAAAAAGGTGAGAAACCTGCTTGTCTCCCAGACACCACTTAGATGTTGTCAACTATACTTGTCATCCCATAAAATAAAGTGATGAAGGCCGTGCATTTGAGGAACCTCATCACAGAGTCTTTAAGGTTTCTATAAGTACAAAGACAATGCTATCTCTCTTGGTGAGAGAGACAAATGAGAAGGTTAGGGCTTCCTTCTGCCATTCTGCAATGCAACACACTTCTATCGCACTCCTACAGAAGACTCAAAGCTGGTAAATTGATGTGAAAGCCGGAAATGGGTATGGAATTGCTTTGTCTGTTCTTCAGATAAAATCATAACTTTTTCTATTACACATCTCCCTCATTCTGCTATAACTATTATACTCTGCTATAATTGGTAATGACTACTACCTTCACACATTTGCAAACTAGTAAAAGGAATGGTGGAGGCAACTGCTCTTCAATAATCACAGCATATAGAATCACACTTATTTATTCTAAAATTTAACAACTCACCATTAAAAAGAAAAAAAAAATTCCTAAGCTGATATATAAAAACAAAAGGCAGGGAAGAATACCCCTTTCTCCTAAATACATTTTCACCAGTTTGTTCCTATCTCAGCCTACCCCAAAGTATATATTTTCTACACATTTTTAAAGGTGATAAATTAAGCAATTACGTTACTGAATAACGTAATTAGTACACATTTTAAACAGAACTTTCGGATTTCACTGCAAAAACTGATTGAGAAAATATCAAGTGGTGTTACTGAAATGAGCAAGAACTTGAAATACTGCTTTGTAATCAAGTGGCTAGATTACAAGTAATCCTCCAGGGCAAGGCTCAGCTTATTATCATTTGTTCACTTACAAGAAATAATTAAAGTTGATAGGTGTGGTGGCTACAATCCCAGCTACTGAGTTGCTGAGATGGTAGGATCATGATTTAAAGGCCAAATTGCATGACATGGAAAGATGTTTCAAAAACAAGGTACACACAAAAATAATAATAATAATTTAAAGTAGCACTACTCTTCTCTATAAAAATAAGGTATAAATTTGCTTTGGTTTATTATTATTATTATTATTATTATTATTATTATTATTATTATTATTGAGACAGGCTTTCAAGCTGGCTTTGAATACTAATCCTCCTGCTTCCACCTCCTAAGTGCTGAAATCACAGGAGTATACCACCAGGCCTGGCTATAAACTCCTATTTTTGCTTTCTGCTAAATCACAAAGACTTAGAGTATGGGCCCAATTTGTTTTATGGAGACATAATTCACACTCCTTATCGCTTACCCTTTTAAGTCATCCAATTCACTGTTTTTGAAGATGTTTAACAGAACTGCACGCTATCAGAATTTCAGAAATCTTCATCACATGTGTTCATCAGTGGTAGTCATTCTCATTTCATTCCCACCCCACCCCCCACAATTACTAGATTACTTTGTGTCTTTGCAGATTTGCCTACTCAGGACAGGAATCACACAAACACATAGACACACACACTAACAAACATGCATATGCTAATTAACCAAAAAGAAGACTTGTGATTTGTAATTATCTAAAAAACATACCTTTCTCAGTTCCTTTTGGAACAGAGAATAACTGAAAACTTAAAGGTGTTTTGTGTACAGATACACATGTGTGTTTGTGTGTATATGTATGTGTGTATCTATGAGTATATATATGTATATATATGTATATATTTGCATATATATAAATATATGTTGTGATAGTCTGAATGTAATTGGTCCGCATAAGTTCATAGGGAGTGGCATTATTAGGCGGTGTGGCCTTGCTGAAGGAAGGGTGTCACTGTGGGGGTGGGCTTTGATGCTCAAACCACACATAGTGTCTCAATTCACTTCTTTTTGTCTGTAGCATCAAGACTCCATCTTCACTCTTGGTTCCTTCTCCAGCATGATATCTACCTATATGCTCTCATGTCCCACCATACTGATAATGGACTAAACCTCTGAAACTATAAGCCACCCAATTAAATGTTTTCCATTGTAAGAGTTGCCGTGGTCATAGTGTCTCTTTATAACAAGAGAAACCCTAACTAAGACACATGTGTATATCTGCGTACAGTCAATCCCAATCATGTGCTGCTCATAAAGGCAAGTTCCCAGAAAGAAGCTGTACTTTCAGACTGAACCTTCTACAATGTTACTTAACTTGTTAGAACTTTAATGATTATGGAGAAGTTGGAATGTTGCAGGTCTAGAACCTAATCACAAATTACCAAAAGCTCCCTAAAACGGTCAGACATTCCTTGCCCAACCATGTCTCAGATTTAACATCCTGTAACTAATACATAAAAATCTTTTGTAGTCCAGTGCACTATTCATTGCACCACAGAGCCAGGATACAATATTTTGAAATATATTAACTTAACAAAATCCTGGTTTCCACCAACCAAAAGGCTAAACGGTTAAGTAACCTTTGGGGTGACCTAAGTCTATGTTCCTGGGATATTCATATTTGACTCCAGAATAAACTCTCTTATCCTCACTGAGGTGAAAGTTGTTTTATGTGGGCATGTCCTATACTCAGTCTGTGAAACATATAGGAAGCTCTTACTAAGGAATTATTATGAATAGCATTTTAATTTTAATTCTAATAGAATCTGACATCTGCGATCCTCCCATGGCCCATAGAATGAGCCTTAGAGTGAGGCTCTGGTGTGATGACATGGCCACGCTGACAGATGAGATGAACAAAGGGTAGGTGTGTGTGTGTGTGTGTGTGTGTGTGTGTGTGTGTGTGTGTGTGTGTGTGTCCCCTTGGCTGCTAGGACCTCTGCTATATCCAGCCTCCAAAAAAGCCATCATAACACCAGGAATGTTAAGACAGTCCTTGGCCTATCTGACAGATGTTAGAACTTGTGCAACACATCAGTACAACATTAATAAGACAGTACAACATCAGCAACACATCCGCACATCAACAGCTTTGAGCCAAACAGAGTCTCTTTTTGAGGTTAGATACTGGCAGCTCTAACAAGGAGCAAAAGAGGAAGACAAAAGAAAAGAGAGAGGAAGAGGAAGTAGGGCAGGCAAGCAGGAAAAGCAAACAGAGGAAGGGGAAGACAAGGTGGCTTTTAAAGAAAGGACTATAGGGGAACTGGGGAAGAGGATTGAAAGAGGAAATGGACATGTCAGGGAAAGAGAGGGAAGGGCTGAAGAAAACAAAGCTCGCAACATTCGTGGTGTTTATATTTTTTTCAAAAGAAGCATTAAGAAGAGGGTTTAGAAGAACTAAGTCCACAATAATGGGAAACTAAGGAATAGAGGGCTGACCTCTGCACTACACTTTGGATAGCTACATTTAAAGTTTAGGGTAAACCCTGACATCCAGTCTCCTCCAATGACCATCTCTAGAACCCTGCTGACTCTACCTGCTCTCTAGGTTTGGGAACAACTTCTATTTTGGTTTTTGTATAATTAAGGACTTGAAAAACTGACACCAAGATAAAGTCATCCTTGCAAATAAAGAGAGGTGACATACAGTGACGCCCCTCACCCCATCCATGTGCTGCTCTCCTATAGCAACCTGCAGCTCTTGGTGGCCACCAAGGCATTTGATACTAATTAGGTGGCGTGCTCTGTCGATGCTCCCTTGCTCTTCTTCTATTAATTGATCATTCTTCCATATTAGTGAAATGAGTACTGGCTTGAATTCCCCCAAGTGCTTCACCCTTGAGAGAGAACAATAAAGAAGAGAAATGTGACAGATGAATTCTGCCTTTCTCTTCTGAATCAGCTCTAAATATCTTCCTATTTCTTTTCTTTGCACAAATGTTTTTGTGAAGCTAAAATGTAGTTTCCTTAAATATAATTTCTGACTATTAATCTGATTCTGATTATTTACAGGCCTTAGGAAGCTATCATGAAAATCAAATGTACATACATATAAGCACTGGCATTTTAATACACATATATTCAAACTTGATGTGGGATTAAACACATAAGACTTGAGTGCTATGACAAAACTTAATCCTTTCTACTCATTGATGAGAGAAATATGCCTAAAATGAAACTCAATAAACAAGACAGGTGACTTTAATGTGGACATAGACTCAAGAGTCCAACTACAACACTTGAGGCTTCTTGGGATGTTAGGAAAAGACATAGCCTCCAAGATCACTTCTGGGTTTTATTATCGCAATCACAGTTATCATAACACAGCAACAAACAGCTACTATAACTGTAGGAGTGATTCTCTAATCAACACAAGTACAGTTTAGAGGGATACTCATTGATTGACAGGGCTGTGTCTTGTTTTCTTTGTTTCTATGAAGTTTACTCGCTTCAAGTAAGATTATGTTACAAAATGTTATGTATGAAAGTACTACAAAGGTGTTCTTTATACTTTTATACCACATTAACATTATGAAAGCTTAAAGAAAAAAAAAAACAAAACAAAAAAATCCAAAGATAAAATCATGCCTAACACACTACTGCCACCTAATGCTTAGTAAAATATTGCCTAAAGAAAACCAACAGCTCATTGTTTTGTCTAACAGTTAACAAATAAAACGTAAATTTAAAAAAAAAAGTCTAAATTTTCAAGGTTTTGTGGCTTAGAGAAAATTAATTTATGTTAAGGTTGCTAACCCAAAGATGTGATTATCCATCAAAAAACACTTAATTACCACCTTGCTACAGCACAGACAGTGCCAGCCAATATGGATGTTAGACAAAGAAAGGATACCTGCCCTTAAGGGTCTTACGTTCTCATGAAAGAGAGCAGACATGGCAATGATCACATTATAAATCAATAGTTAAGATGAGGTGCTCAGACGATAGCATAAAAAAGTTGCTCATTTTGGCAGGAGGGCTTTGTAATAAAGCTGATATTGACGGAAATCTGAGGAATGAACACAAGTTAGCCTATGGAGCAACTATGGAAGAGTGTAGAAAAAACATTCCAGGCAAAGAGAACTTACAAATACAGGACAGCAAAATAAGTGAGACAGCCATCATCAGAGTTATAAACAGAAGAACTATAAGGAAGACAGAAAATGAGTGAGGGAAATTTTAAAAGGTATGAATAACCTAGGGTTAAAATCAAGCATCTTAGAATGCTAAGGCTTGCCTCTATTTAAAACTCAACTTTATCTACATAATAGATTATAAATAGCTATTCCAGAGATGGGCAAGGTGTGACAACTGGCTTTCTGACTACAGGTTAGATAAACCATAGGTCCAAAGACAGCCAAAGCACAAGTCACTTCACATGTAGGTCTTAGTTAGGTTCACAGGGTCAAGAACATCTTAACAACATCACTGAACCTGAGACAAATAGCAAAAAAAGGAGAACAATGATACTATGCTGCAGAGTAGTGAAGCTGCTCTCTGAGATGTTGCTCTGCAGAGTGCATGGAGTTGGGACCACCAAGGGCAGAAAACTGAGTGGATAGGACCTCTCTGCCTTTGGAAACTTCACTTTGGCTAAGGTAGCCACAGGCACAGACAATGAAAAACAGGTTATGCTCAGCAGAATGCCAGCAAGGTTAGAGCTTACCAGAAGACCACAGAAGATGAGAGAATTTGACTAAGGAGCGTCTTCAGAACAGTTATCAGAACTGTACTTTACCTGAAGGTGTAGAGGAAGGAGTAGGCAAGAATGGGGAAAGATGTTTCCGTTCCCAATGATGGCAGGTGATATTATTCAAATCTATGTTCCCAATAAGTACAACTACAGAGTCCAGATAAAATTCAGACATGTATTTATTCCAATACAAATTATTAGGTTACATTTGGTATTTTCAAACCAAAATTGTTTGAATTGGAATTGAATTGTCTCTCCCTTTCACTCTTATCTCCTGCCTGCTTTATACTCTTCCATCAACCATAGCAGCTTCCTTACTGCTTTAGTTCCATTCGTCTTAGTAACCTCTCTCCTCTCTCCTCAGTACTGTTTGTAATCCCTTTTCTAGTTTCACAGCCAGGACCCCCGTGCACACATACACACACAGCTAGGATCCATATAATTCATATATGAGAGAACATGAAATATTTGTCTGTCTGAATAAGTGTCACATTATTTTTCTAATCTATTTTTTTCAGCAAATTTTACCATTTCATTTTTCTTTATAGCAGAGTAAAATCCCATTATGTATATGTATCACACTTTTATTATCCATTCATCTGTTGAGGGATATCTGGCTTGGTTCCATTCCTTGGCTATTGTGAATAATACAGTAATTAGCATGGATATGTAAGTTTCTCGGTAGGATGTACAGTCCTATAGAATATGCCTGGGAGTGGTATAGTTGGGTCATATAGTAACTCTATTTTTAATCTTCTGATGAACCTCCACACTGATTTCTCTAATGGCTGTATTAGTTCAGTCACACCAGCAATGACGAAGGGTTCTTCGTTCCCCACATTTTCAACACCATGTGTTATCACTTGTTTTTGTGATGTTAGCCCTTGTAACTACAGTATAGAGTCTCAAAGTAGTTTCAATGTACACCCCCTTGGTGCATAAGGATGTTGAAAACTTTTAAAAATACTGTTAGACAGTTTTAAGTCAACTTCACGCAAGCTAAAGTCATCTGAGAAGAGGGAACCTCAATCAAGATCTCCATAAGATCAGGTTATAAGTAGGCCTGTAAGACATATTCTTAATTATGATGGGGGATTGATTGATGGGGGAGGGCCCAGTCCAGTGTGGGTGGTGCCATCCCTGGGCTGGTGGTCCTGGGTTATACAGGAAAGCAGGCTGAACATGCAATGAAGAGCAAGCCAGTAAGCAGCATCCCTCTGTGGCCTATGCATCAGCTCCTGTCTCCAAGTTCCTGCCCTGTTTGAGTTCCTGGCCTGACTTCCTTTGATGATGAACAGGAATATGGTAGTGTAAGCCAAATATATATACTCTTTGTTTTTCAGCCATGGTATTTCATTGCAGAAACCCTAAGACAATGACTGACCATTGTGTTGTTTTCTTTCCTAATGCCCCAACCCCAGACCTTTATTTTTTTTTTAACTGTCTATTTTTTTAATTGTCTATTTCACTAGACTATTTCTTAATAAACAGTTTTGTGTTTGGAGAGTTTAACTTTTGCACTTCTAGTTATGTTCTAGATAGACGTCCTTTATTTAAAGTATAGGTGTGTGGTGGTTTAAAAGAAAATGGCCCCCCATAGGGATTGGAACTAATAGGCAGTATTGCTTTGTTAGAGGAAGTGTGTCACTGTGGGTGTGGACTTTGAGGTCTCCTATGCTCAAGCTACACCCTGTGTGGGACACAGTCACTTCTACTGCCTGTGAATCAAGACGCAGAACTCTCAACTCCTTCTCCAGCACTATGTCTGCCTTCATGCTGACGTGACAACAATGGACTAAGCCTCTAAAACTGAAAGCTAGCCCCAATTAAATGTTTTCCTTTTTTAAGAGTTCCATGGTCATGGTGTCTCTTCACAGCAATAAAACCCTAAGTAAGACAGGTGGCAAAGATTTTCTCTCAAAAATACAGCTTAAATCTTAAACACATCAAGTGGCTGATAACACAGTAAGGTCAAAATTGCAGGGAAACAGATGACCAAGGTCAAAGAATGTAAAATGCTATGGTGTTATATCATCCATTCTCAAAGTCATCTTTGCAATGAACTTTGATTTTTGTTTTGTTTTGTTTTTCGAGACAGGGTTTCTCGGTGAAACAGTCCTGGATATTCTGGAACTCACTTTGTAGACTAGGCTGGCCTTGCACTCACAGAGATCTGCCTGCCTCTGCCTCCTGAGTACTGGGATTAAAGGTGTGAATAACTACCACCCAGCAATGAACGTAAATTCTTAATAAGTTCATTTGACTAAAAATAGGCACATCAAGGACAGTCTAAGAGATAACAGGTTATCAATGTGTGTAGTCTTCCACAACTAAGGCCTTTGATTGTACCAACACAGCTAGGTGTACCCCTCCAGCATTCAGAAGGTGTTCATTAAGGTCATGGTGATGGTAGGGGTAAGAGCAATGCCGTCCTGACCTGTCCCACAAGGACAGTTCTAGTCATGAATGAGCTTCCATGCATTCAGATTCCTTTCTTCAGCCCTCCATAGAAACCTTGGCTCCAGTTCTAAATTTCTCTTAATGCCAAACTACCTAGCCTGAAACAAGCTCACTTCCTTTGTAATGTACTCACAAGCATGTTTAAAGAGTTGTTCTTAGCTCCCTACCCCAATGTGGTAATTCCTTTTTGATGCAGCATGGGTACCCTTTCTAAATTCTCTTTCAAGACATGAAATGTAGTATATAATGAGCTTAATGATAATCTATACATAATTAGTAATAATCAAGGAAGCTTCTGAATATATACATAAATAGAAACATATTTTATACCCTTCCAACACAAAGAGCATTGTCAACAGTCAAGTCTCAAGTGACATAGATTGTCCTTAAGATTATGTGACATGCTCTAATAGTAGCATATAGTTTTCCAGTAATTCTTTTCCAATTAAAAGGTATTCTGTAATATTATAAGTGTCAATGGGAAAGGACCCATTTTTCATTTTAACAAAGCTTTATATTCAGAATATATATGTACATACATATATATGAATAATATAACTATTATTTCTAGACCCTAGATGATTTTAAAGCAATAGGTTATTATTAAAACAGTTACTTGTGGGAAATGAAAACACAGAGTTGACTTTCAAGGAAAAGAAGCAAACACATAAATAAATAAACACTGCTAGGAAATTTAATTGTTTTATTTTGTGTAGTAAGACATTTGGCAAGAGAGTAAATACTAAGATAAAGGACCATCTGTAGGGATAACTTGCATTTGACATTTACATGTGTTTTTAAAACATTCTAAAATATTTTAGTGAATAAAACTGTTTTCAGTATCAGAACCGTGAAAAGCAGTACATTCACAAAAACTGAAAAAAGGAAACAGTATTTACTAAATCAGCATGGGTTGTAAACTTAGTCTGCGATTTAGCAATATTTTGTCCCAACAATTAATTATGTAGGAGGTTTTAAAATCAAAGTCTTCTAAATTTGGACAAAGTAGATGTAATAAATGTGCCTTTTTTTAAAATTAGACACAGAACAGTGTTAGTTCAATGACAATATTCTCAACTGCTCAGTGAGACTGTTGAAAAATATAGATTGAGAAAACAGCAACTTAAAAAGCTTGTTTTTTTTTAACAAAAACAGACCTAGTAACCATAAGTAATCTGCTTCCCTTATGATTTTCTTTCTTAAATATAAGCAAAACTGTAAGTTTAGCATAGAAAAATAAAGGAAAATAAATTTCACTCCATAAGCAATACACAATCTACAGTCCTTTGAAAGTTAAAAACTGATAATCAGTCTGCCTTATGCCCTACCTCACTGCCCATCAGATACTGTATAGAAACCCAGAAAACACAAAAGCTCTGTCATTAAGCAATAGTAAACTCTTTTGCATGGCAATTCTGGGAAAAAGTGTGATACAATGGAAGAAAGTGCAGAACTGGAAAATATGTGATCATGCTTCGATGTTTTAATCTCCATTAATTTGTTTCTCACCAACCAGTTCCAATTTAAGCTATATTATACATGATGCAAATGCAACTATATACATCCTTTCTATTTTTCTTTCCTTCATTTATTTATTTATTTGTTTGTTTATTTGTTTATTTATTTTGAGGCAGGATTTCTCTCTTCTTTGTGTTTAGCTGTGGCTATTTGGGAACTCTCTTTGCAGACCAGGCTTGTTGCAGAATATTTGTACACTGTGTGAAAATGTGTTGTTGCTGTGATTGGTGTAATAAAAAGCTGAACAGCCAATAGGGCAGGAGAAGATAGCAATGATATCTGGGAACATAAATGAAGAGGAGAAGGAATCTAGGCATGCAGGAATCACTTGGGAAATACTGAAGAGGTCAGACATACAGTAGAGAGTAGAGGTAACCAAGTCATGTGGTAAAATATAAATTAATAGAAGCAGGCTGAGTTATAAGAGCTAGTTGGGGAAAAGCCTAAGCTAAGGCCAGGCTTTCATATATTAATAAGTCTCTGTTTCATTATTTATGAGTTAGCGGTTCCACTACTGATACAAATGTCACCCAATGTCTGACTGGTGACTAAGGTCTCTCAGGTAGGCTTGGTACTTAAGGCATAGAGACACACAGCCCTTTTAAGAGGCCCTCCTACTGAGCACTTGAATAGAGTTCATGAGCAGCAGGCAGCCTGTCACTTGGTGGTGGGATACTAGATAGAAACATCTACCTGAAGAGTGGTCCCAGAAACTTCCCAGAGCTAGGGTGGGTAAATGTGGCTCCTAGGCTGGTACTGATACCCATCATCTTGAGGCTAGGCTCTCACAGAACCAAGGGGAGTGGAATCAGCCTCCAGTATGCCAATTAGAGCTAATTAGAGCCCAAGTGGCAGTGGTCTAGCAGTTTAAGGTTTGGTTTACACCAAAGGTTTGACTAAAGATGTGCTAAAGGTCAGGTCGAGACCAAGACAACCTCTAAACAGATAGAGTATTCTTAAAAATGTACTTAAATGATAAGGAAACAAAACAAAATGGGTACAGACAGACATTTAAAAAAATAAATAAGTAAAAACTTTAAATAATAAAGTTTTTAAAGAGAGAGTAAAGTAATACAAAAGAAAAAGCCACATAAAGATGGGAAATACACAGGATATCTAGATCGTGTATGGTGTTTTGAAGACATCATTTTTTTTAAAAGTATTAATGAACAAACAACAATCACTGCTGAGGGACATAGGATTATGGAAACTGCTAAATTAAACTAACCTATATATTTTTTAAAATGTCTTATCTTCAGAATGGAAATCAAAATATGTTGTGTTGGAGGAGATGTTTTGCTTTTGTTTCCATAGGAAACAAAAAGTTATGGATATCTACAAATTTAATCAAAACCAGATTTGATCAGGGGAGACCTTCCAAAAATCTTGGCAACAGATGTAAAGAGAAAAACTACAACAGAAATGACATATATACTGATCTCTCTACTGTGGAGACAGCTCTGAGACTGGATGAGACATGATAAATCTCGTTGGCTACAGAGTCCTTATGATTTATTATTACATGTCATTCTATAATATGGCATGGGTAGAGGTTTGGATACACAGTTCAAACAAACTTATAAAATGAACAGATGTCTTTTACCTGCTCAAATATAAAACATCATCTTTAGCTGACTTGTGCACACCAGATTTCCATACTTGTGTAAATGAATATATGTATGTTACCTTTAAGTTCATGTGTGTTCAGAACAAAAGGACTACTGGACACAAATAAATACAGGAGAAATAGCCCCAGTGATCCGGCCTCTCAGAATGCCTGTTATAGGCTCCTCAAAAACTATACCTAGAATAACTTTAAAGTAACTAGCTGACATGGTCCAGACTGTGCCAGCCAGAACTTCAGATAAATGCTGTACTTTCCCACCACATAGAGACTAAACAAAAAAATAATACAACTAGATCTCCCAGGACTTGATTAGTATCCCAATTTTCTCCTAAAGTTGACATCATCCCAGATAACAGGAAGCAGTCTAGAGACACAACACCCACATTCTCAAGAGGTAGAGTGGGTGGTTTTTGAATATTCAGTGGGTTATAGATATTTGTCATGGTGTAGGAGAGTTGGTTGCAAAGTGTTACAGGTCATGGTAAGGGAAGAAACTAAGCAAGGGACCATTCTGAAAAGAAAAAGGAGAGATATAACATACTGATATAAATTTAAGGTTATTTTTGTTATAAGAGACTATATATATATGTATATATATAGTCTCTATTCTTGTTTAAGGTGTTGTAGTTATGCATCTCATTTACAAATTAGATTTCTAGTCTTTGAAGACTATTTACAATAATTAAGAAATGTAGATTAGTAGTTAGTCATCTATAACAATCAAACTTATAGCCATGTTAGGGATGTTTTCAAGATTAAACAGATATATTTTAAATAGGTGGTCTTCAAACACTACAGAAACCTACAGAATATGGCATTTAAGACGTTTTTATTACACAGGACTCTTCTTGACAGTGAGACATGTCTGCTCCTGGCAGCACCAATTTATTTAAAAAAAACAGATGGTTCACATCAAAGAACCTCCATATGGAGTTTGCTTCATTGGCAAAGTTAGCCACTGGGTAATAAACTGCCCTTGCTTTAACTGCTGACAGTAAAATGTCCAAATTGGACGAGCAGGAAACAAAAGAAAGCACCTGCCAAACTTTGCCAAGACAAGGTAGGACAGTCCTTCAAAACCCCTGCTTCACATAAAAGCCTGTCAAATAATCTAGGCCTGTAGGCCAAAGATGGATGCCCCAATGTTGCAGAGGAAAATTGGATGACTGTCAAGGCAGCTAGCTGTCTTTGTCATTTCTATAGTTTTGGAAGTTGTGTGTGCTGCACTTCCTGTTTACTCAGCTAATATATTTCTCTAGAGTCTTTGATAGGGTTAAAGACTAGATAATTATGGCTACACTACAGTTTTCCTTGTTAGCAAACTCAGAAAAGAAACTTACATAAGAGATGTAAAATGTATAATAAGGTGGAGAAACTTTAAAGCTAAAGTTGTTTATCTAAGAGTTCGTTGGGGAAAAGCCTAAGCTAAGGCCAAGCTTTCATATTAGTAAGTCTCTATGTCATTATTTGTGGTCTGTACAAAAAAAAAAAAAAAAAAGTAGTGAAAGTAGTGATACACATTCTTTTCTTTCTGTTTGTTGTTGTTATTGTTGGGATTGTTTTTTGTTTGTTTGTTTGTTTTTGTTTGTTTGTTTGTTTTGGTTGTTGTTGTTTTGAAACAGGCTTCTCTGTGTGTAGCCCTGGCTGTTCTAGAACTCTCTCTGTAGAACAGGCTAGCCTCAAAATCACAGAGATCTGTCTGCCTCTGTTTCCCAAGTATTGGTATTAAAGGCATGAGCCATCACCACTTGGCACACCTTGCTTTCCTAAGCAGAACACATGGAGCATAGTATAACTCACTGTCAAAACTATAAATATGAGTTATTATGCTAGTTTATAATGACAAATCATGTATAATAGCAACCCAGACTTAAGAAGGCCAGAATACCATCTGACTGTTTCTGGTGACTTATGGCTCTTATTCCCTGATATACAGTTATCAACTGAAATTTACTGTTGATACTGGTATTTACTATTGACACCCAAAATGATACTGGGGGAATACCCTCCTGTATTTTGCTGCTTCTCTTCCTATTTTCTCAATAGACAGCTTTGTCTTCTACTTCAGAGGAAGAGAGGAAGCTCTCAAATACAACACATCAGCTTTTTGCCATCAAATGGGTGAAATCCACCTCCTTCCTGTAACAATGGAAACAAGTCTCTCCTTCCTCTTACCAATGTGCATCTCCCTCCGTATTCTTGAGATGCTATTTCCTTCTGTCAATAATATCTTTATAACTTTAATTTATAGCCTTTTCTTGGTTTCTCCCCATCAGATGTAAGCACACTCAACTGTTTCCCATAAGAAAAGCAAGAAAAAAGAATATTAACACCAACTCTTAGACATTCCAGCTAACATCCTCTCTACTGTGTCCTACAGAACTAACACTAAACACAGCATACTGGGGTGGGTACCCATGAGGAAGGGTGCACATGGGCAGCTGAGGATTCTAAGAACATTTTGAAGCAACCAATGAGAGTTACTCATGTGAGGTAGCAAGTAGGTCAAAACAGACCTGGGATAACAGTACATGGCCAAGAAAGGGTATCTGTCCCACAACAGGAAAAAAAATATAGCTCAGAGCCTTTAATAAACAGCAAGATAATACACACATTTATCCATGCTTCCTTCACAAATTCCACTGTTGTAACAGCAAAGGAAATAGAGATATGAATATATGAAATCAAAATACATATTTAAGTGAGAAACACCAAAACTAAGATGGAAAACTGATCACATTCTATGGCCATACTGCCCTGTATATCACACAATCTCTGAAGTTGTTTAGTACATGCATGGGAAAATTAACCATAAATGATAACTGCTATAGTTTTAATCAGGAATTTCTTCAAAGACCCACGTGATAAACAAATGCTTGATCCTCAGGTCGATGTTATCAGAGAATGATGGGACCTTCAATGGGGCCTAACTGAGGTCTTAAGGACTTGGAGGTGCCCTTGAAAGCAATGTGGAAGCTTGGTCTCTTCCTCTTTCTCCTTGCTCCCTAGCAGTTGGTAAATGGTTTTGTTCTACCATAAGCTGCCACAGCACAGGGCAAAAAGCAATGCTTCTGATGACCATGGACTGTACCATATGAAATCATAAGCCAGAATTTTTTCATAATTCATAATTCCTCTTTTGTTTTTGTAAAATAGATGAAGAAAGCCACCAGGGGTTCTAGGAAACATGTAGAACTCAAATCCAAAATGTAAAAGCCTCTTCCTCAGAGAGAAGAAACCCACTTCAGTTTTGAACCATGGCAGAGCAATAGCAGAATAAGAAAACCACAAGAGGCACAGGCAAGAGAAAAACAAAACAAAACAAAGAAAAAACAAAAAAAAAACCAAAAAACAAACAAAAAATACAAAAAAAAAAAAAAGAAAAGAAAAGAAATAAAAAAGCAGGAGCATGACTGCTCCGAAGTATGGTGAATAGAAGGTTTTCTGCAGATATGTGGGAGAGCACAGACAGAGGCAGGGACACCTGGGAGAGTCCCGAGTGAATATGAACTTGAGCCATGTGAGGTGAGGGGGAAGGGCAGAAGAGGGGAGCAATGGGAACCAGGTGCAACAGTCAGGAGGTTCAAAGGTACAAAGAGGATGGGTAACAAAAATGGTTGGATTATAGAGCAGCTTAGCCTCCTGGACTGGAAATGTTCAGAGTAGGGAGCGGGTATACCAGCCAGGAAAGTCCTGTAACAGGTTAAGGGCTGAGAGATTGAAGGAAGAACCTGAGGACCAATGTCCACCAATGGATAAGGTTAAACAGGCACCTTATCCATTTGTCCCAGATTTGAAACTTAATACAAACCATGTAGATCATACAGTATGACAAGAAGAAATACATAGCACACAAAGAGAGAGCTCTCTTTTGTTTTGAGTGATGATTATGATGATAGGAAATTCTCAGTAATTTATAAGAGTTCTGTGAGAATTCTAAAATAAAGTCACCACAACTGAAGGATGAGATACTGATTTTCAAACAATGTTATACTAATTCTACATACTGTCAGTCAATAATTAGAAAGTGAAATTGGAAAAAAAAAGATGATATTTACAATGAAACCAAATCATCAAATTGGTAGCTATAAATCCAAAGAAATATGTGTAAAATGTGTCTTGATTTGGTCTTCTGTTGCTGTAATAAAACCCTCTGAACAAAAACAACTTGAGGAAGGGTTTATTTTATCTTACAACTTCCAGGTCATGAGCCATCATTGAGAGAGTCAGGTGGGAATTGAAACAGAAACCATCCAGAAACACTGCTATCTGGCTTTTACTCCCTCAATGGTTTATGATCAGCTAGCTTTTTTATACAGCACAAGCCCACCTGTCTAGGCATAGTACTGCCCACAATGGGCTGGATCCTCCCACACCATGCCCCAAGAACAAACCAAAGGCCAATCTGACCTAGGCTACTCCTTAACGGAGGTTGCCTCTTCCAGGTGTGTCAAGCTGACAATAAAAACTAACTAGCACAATTTCTATACTAAAAATTATAAATATTGTTGAGATAAATTAAAAACGGTTTAAATAAGTAGTGGAAAGAGTTATGATGTGTTCACATATTCAAATTCAATACTGGTAAGCTATCTATTTTGCTAACATGCATATATATTAAAGAAATTGTATAAGACTCAGCAAAAACTTTTTTGTTAGAATTTAACAAGCTGATTCTAAAACTTCTATAGACATGTGCACAAGGACTAGAAAGATGGCTTAGTGGATAAAGGCACTTGCATTCTGACCTACACACAACACAGTGTGGTTGCACACAATAACACACACACATTTTTGAAATAAAATAAAAATTTAAGAAAGAATGTAAATAAACAAAAACATAAAAAGAATTAGAAATTTGTATATAACACCCAGAAATAGACAGGTTAATGGAGAAAGAAAATGTTTTCTGGAAATGATGCTGGAGGAACTGCACCTCCATACTGAGGAAACATACAAGTCTAGCCAGAAACCTCAGCCCACATAGAAGGCATAGGTCTATCTGTAAAGCAAACTATAAAACTTCCAGAAGAATACTTCCATGATATTAGAGAAGACATAGAACCAGTAAATATAAAACAACAAAACCAAAATGGATATATTTCATAAAAACAAAAAAACTTCTGTACTGGGGGTATACTTTAATAGTGAACAGACATAGATTAGACACAATATATTGTTACTATGTCTGACAAATAGGATCACACAAAGCCTTCTCAGTGCCCAATTAAAAGATAATAGAATATAGAAGGATCCCCAGGTCTACCTAGTCAATTATCTAGCACAGCATTATCTAACATTGACTAGCATTCACTAAAATACAAGGATGACATAGTATTGGGAAATTTTTCAACAAAATGTACTTGATTGTTCTGATATAACTTCAAAATTCCAAGGCAGAGGGTGCTTAAAGTTCATTTTTCTAAGACTGGAATATTAGAACATTTCTGATGGTGAGATATCTTTCCCAAATAAGCACAGTTTGGAAAAAATATCAGAGATCACAATTGTCATAAACTAGACAAACAATGCTATATAAAGAAAGATAGTTTGTTCTTTTTTGTAAAGTGAACTAAATAAATACCATTACACTGTTACAGACCTTGGCTCACAAACATCAAAGTATGACTAAATAAATGCATAGAACAATTAAAAGGTTCTAGATAATTTTATGTACCACATTAATTTTAAAAACAAATAAAATTAGTGAACACAATAAAACAGGTTAAATTATCACTACCCAATATAAATTAATTTAAGCTATAAATAAAGGCTGAATGTACATGTTAACACAAGCAAAATTAAGGTACATTTGATATTATAAATCCCAGCATGGACAGGAAGCTGGGGTGTTACTGGCATTTGATAATTTCTGACAGAGGAGGAGTCAGTTTTCTTTAAGGGTCTGACCCCTGACCTGATTGGTAGATCACACTCCAGGGCAGGTTTCATACCCAAGAGTATTTGGGCAACACAAATTGAACCCAGTAGTTTGGGGGTGGGGGAAAAGAGACCTCGAATCTGGGTTGGTAGGGAGGTGGGGCTATATCTGGGAGAAGCTTGGGGAGGTGAATGGATATGATAAAAATCATATGAAATTCTCAAAGAATAAAAATGTTACTTAAAAATTTAATATTATATGCAATTAAGCAATACATCCTGTGCAACAACCAGTACATAGGAAGTATTATCATTTTAATATATAACCACTATAAAAATTTTAGGTTTTTATATTTGTACCAAATCATCAAAATCCAGTGCGTATTCTATACCACATTACAATTTTAAACACAGAACATTACACATTTCAAGTCTCAATAGTGTGGCTAGTAGCTAGAGGATTTCAACACTTATTAAGTAAAAGCTGTTTAAACATACATGGATTATTTCATTCAACACTAGCTGAGACAAACAGAAAAG
Organism: Cricetiscus sungorus; assembly: GCA_030556225.1. NCBI lineage: Eukaryota > Metazoa > Chordata > Mammalia > Rodentia > Cricetidae > Cricetiscus > Cricetiscus sungorus. Next base: position 43,163,798 of record JANBXA010000372.1, read on the forward strand.
TGATCCAAGTTCTTATAGAGTCAGAGGATTCTAATTTAATCATGACTATGCCAATCCATACCAAATCAAAATTCTTTTTTTTTTTCCTACTACTGGAATTTTCAACTGAAAAAATAAATATTTAGATTCTTATTGATATACATGTCTTGAAGCTTAAATTTCTGGTCATATTTTAAAAAAGAGAGAGAGGAAAGAAAGAAAGAAAGAAAGAAAGAGAGAGAGAGAGAGAGAGAGAGAGAGAGAGAGAGAGAGAGAGAGAGGGAGGGAGGAAAGAACTTTTCTCTCCGCCATGATTTCCAATTTGAAAGAAAAGACTTACCAGTAATATGAGTTTCTGATACTTTTGTTTTAGGTCTGACATATTTGCAGACGGATCTGCCCCCAGAATGCTGTACCAATCCTTTTTGGGTGTCAGCTCAAAATCCATCACCGTCCTTTGAAGTTTGCCTTCTCAGATAAGCTGCAGCAGAAATGTTATGGCAGTTCATTACAGTCGGAATAACAAAATATCCCTTCCTAAATTCTTTATTACTCGATTGAGTAAACAGTGATCATAATGTAAACCCAAGAAAGTCTATAGTCCCATTTAAAAAGTCTCAAAGGCGGCGCGTATAAGAAAAGAAACTTGGAAGTACAGAAAACCTGCTAGATATATCATGGTACGTGCTTGTCCCTTAAATTCACAACGCCAGAAAAAGAGAATCGGTGACGGATGAACTTCTAAGGTACTTCTTATAATCTAATGGTAAAACTGGCATACGAGTGTTCACTCAAAACTCTGGGGCATAGTATTTACGAAACGAATGGGTAAAAGAATTAAGAGTGCCAAAGAAATTGAAGTTGAAGGCATACACAGTCCCTGTCCACTTCTTTTCTTCCAGAGTAAATGTAAAGACGCACGAAATGACAGCACTGGCTCAGGGAGAGGGCAGTCTTGCTAGGGCAAAGATGCTCACAGCCTTCAAAGACATACATAGCTCCTGAAACTGTACATTCCAGGATGCCACAGTCACCCAGCTTTAGAAACCAGTTCACCATGAAGCACCCGGGTCGAGCCGACTTGGAGCTTGGGGACCCGAGACACCCACAATCCGCCCTACACAGCCTGACCCTACAAGTGCCTTCCCTTGGCTCCACATAACGTCAGACTCACCAAGCTTTCACATGGGAACCGGAGCCCACTCTGCCAAAGAGCGGAACCCACTTTCCCTTCCGCCGGAAATCGGCTTTCGGCGGGATTCGTTTCCAGTCGAGCCCTAGTTGTAGATGCACATACCCGAAGAGCTCCGCCTCCTGCCCCACGCGGTCGCTATGGTAACCCGCCCGCGTTTCCGAGGTTTCTGTCAGCAGTGAGAGGAGCTCAGAAGAAATGCCTTTCCTCATCTTGCTCTAATTTTCCCTGGCCCCGGCACCGACATTGTCACATCCTTTCACCTCTGCTGCGGTGCACCTTCATCCCAGGTTCCGCTTACCTTACCTTGAGCAACTCGGGTCCTCTTGGTTTATACTGGGGGTGGGGTGTTGGTGATAAGGATGAGGATAGCTAATAAATTATGTCTAATTATCATTCCCTTTAGACTTCAGCAACTGACTTCAAGTTTGTTTGTTTTTTTTTAATTCAAATACTTTCACATTTACTATCTCCTTTTGCTTTCACGTCAGCCCATTGAGACAAGATTGGAAGGTGTTGCTATAACTACTTTGTATATAAGGAAACAAATCAAGGATCAAGGCTAGACACGTAATTATGCAGGTGTAGAAGCAGCACTCTTACCAGAATTAATTGTTCTTTGTCCTTTGTGAGCCATTTAGTTAAGGGTTACTGCGAACGAGTACTTTTGAGTGTGCTGTTAGGTTTTTTGTTTTTTTGTTTTGTTTTGTTTTGTTTCCCTTTTGTTAACTCTTCTCCGTGTTTCTAACTTTGCTGTGGTCGCTGCTTTGCATTGTATCTGAAGATGAAAAGCATCTTAGTTTTGAGAACATGAGATGATCTCCCTTGGAGATATAACGTGGTTTTTGTGTTGCTTTGATATACTTTCCCTTTAGTCTTTCTTCTACCAAATGTCACTTTAAGAAGCACTAAAAATAAGTCTAAGTGGAAATATTCTAATAGAATAAATTTGTTAATGTTATAAACATTGCAGAATACATGAGGAATTGCAGAATGATACCATTGTCTTTAATATCTGAATATGGATTTTGTCATGTTCAAAGCAAAGATCATTATAGTAATGTTGAGAAGGTCTAGCTTCAGATAGAAAACTATCTGTGTGGGCCTACCAAAATACACAAAGCAATAGAAGTAAGTGTTGTGGATGTCACCCTCTACAATATATAAGAAAGCTTCCATTAAACCATTCTCTCCTCAAACAGTCCTCCTTGACCCTTCTTTGTATACAGAATATATTCAAGAACTTCAGTTTTTAAAACAAACGTTTTGATATACTATCTCATATCTAGCCACTTATTTGATATCGCCCAGGAAATCCCAACTGCTTTTCATGTTATCTCCAAGTACTTTAGTTTGCTGTCAACTTTATCTTTTATCTCCAAAGTGTCCTTAATCAATTAAAACTGTCAATATTAAATTGATGTCACCCTATACACAGCCTCTTCAAATCTCTCAGGTTGCTTTGAAGATGTTTTAAGGGGTAATTTGCTTGCATCTATGTCTCTAAAAATGCATTTTATCAAACTAACAACTTGTTGTTGTTTTAAGTTCATTGGAAAAACAGATGGTTGTCTTAGAATCCAAATCATTGAGGTTTCGATAAACTGCCCAAGATGATTGTTACTTGGGTCACTGCTCATTAATCTCCTTTTATATAGAACAATTTTGTCCAGTAGAAATATAGTAAAGTCAGTAAGAAATGCAAGCAGCATGTGACTTTTAAAATGTGACATTTAACACAAATATACCTATAATATTCTCATTATAAAATTTAATTATATAAAGAACTGATATATAGTATGCTTTCATAGCACATCTCGGTTTGGATCATCTCATGTCACCAATGGCTAATATATCTAGCAAAGCAGGTCTAGAGAATAAAGTCTAACTTTTTCAATTACATTCATATTTATTGTGTATGCATTTGTATGTATGTGGGTGTGAGTATGCCACAGCATTCGTTAGAGGTTAGAGTACACCTTGTAGGAATCAGCTGTTCCGTCTACTGTGTGGGACCTGAGTCCAGAATTGGCTGCAGTACTTTTACCTGAAGAACCATTTCTCTATCCCTAAAATCCTAACTTTTCATTCTGCTATTAATATACCTTCTATAGTTGCTGAGTCTTTAGCAACGATTTATTTCAACTTTCATAGCAAATCCTATCAAATACTCATTGGTATTCTTCTGAGCCCATGATGTGTTATTGTCTCTAAATGTATTATCTGTAACTGTTCCCCCAGTTAGATTGCCAGCCTTACAGAGCAAGCTTTGTCTCACTTCACTCTTCCAACTTCTAGAGATGAGTTTCTGACCTGGACCAAGTCGGTCTTCAGTGACAGGGTCCTAGAGTTAGTAGACCATGGGTAGAGAAGATAAAGAAGATAGGAAATATGGGTTCAGGAGGTATTGCTATGACTTATGCTAAGCAAGCTTATTAGCAAGTACAGTATCTTATTTATGGTTTTCAGGGAGAAGATAGGACATGGCTAGCAGAAAGCTATCATATAATAGGAAGAAGTCAGCAGGAAGCTAATCAAGAAATGTTACACAAAGGGAACACAGGATATCTCAAGAGCAACACAGCGGACTTGGAACTGATAGCCATAGACCTTTTGGGGAATAGTTGGTTTCTCAGGCAAGACTCAGCCCCTCCCCCAAACCCTAGCCCTGGGCCAATTTTGGTTGTGCCAAGCATATTTGTGGTTTTAGAAAAGGAAATTTGTTCCTTCTCTATATATCAGTGCCTCAGGGAAAAGCACTCAAGGTTCTGGCCCCAGGCTAGTACTGGCTCTGCCAAGTATGTTCATGGTCATAGGTCCTTTTCAGGGCCTCAGGGAAAGCATTGGATCAATTTGGTTCCCACCAAGTTTCTACAATACGTTTGTTTCTTCCTGCCTTATTTTCAGAAGCAAATTTATCCATCTTATGTGAAACTGATGTAGCATAAATGTAAACCATGGGCTTGGAATGATGCTTCAGTGCTTAAGAGCACATACTGCTTTTGTAGTGAATCTGAGTTTAATTCCCTGAACTTAACGCTGAGCAGCTCACAACCACTTGGAATTCCAACTTTAGAAGGATCCAACATCATTGACCTTTGAGGACACACGCACTTATATGAACTTACAATTAATTAAAAATAGAATAAATGTTAAAATGTTCCTAAAGGAAACATAACTATTATGTAGTAGTTAAAAGCATGAATTCTGCAGTCAAGCTATGTAACTTCAGTTCAAGCTTTGTCTATTCCTGGCAGTGAGAACTCGTAAGAGTTAACCCTTCTGTACCCTGCAATAAGTGTAAATAATTGCACACATGATGCTTCCTCCATAATCTGTTGTGAGACTTCAGTGAAATAATCATACCTGAAATCAATAAGTACTTAGTAATGGTGGGTTATTACTATTACTAGTAAAATGTTTGCTTCTTAGTCTTATTATAACATTAAACACTCATGGCAGCATTTCAGGACATTTTGAACACCAGAAATTACTAAATTAGAAAAATAAAGCCACGCCCAACTACTTGCTGAATTAGTCTTTTAGTTTGGCTAAAAGCTCTGGAAATGGATCAGTATTTATCCCTAGTACATGAATGGACTTTGGGAGCCCATTCCACATAGAAGAATACTCTCTCAACCTAGACACACAGGGGAGGGTCTGGGTCCTGCTCCAAATGATATGACAGACTTTGAAGATCCCCCATGGAAGGCCTCACCCTCCCTGGGAAGCAGAAAGGGGATAGGATGGGGGTTGGTGGGGGGAACAGGGGAGGACAGGAGAGTACTGGAACTGGGATTGGAAGAAAAAGAAAAAAAAAAAGAAAAAAAAATGTAAAGCACCAGCAAAACCAACATTATTCATGTTATCCACACCTTATATGAAAACAGTAGGCATAAATTAAATATTTAATTACAAGATGATGATCAAGTATTATAGATACATAAAGAGATAATTTTATGAAGGTTTAAAATGTCAGGTTATAGCAATAAACCAAAAACTACTCCTTTACTCAATTTATCATGTTAACATTAATCTGTCCATATATGAATGCCCACTAAACACTAATTTGATATGAACCAGAAAACTGTGTTTCTTTCTATATCATTCCTGTCACTTCAATGACATACTGAGATGACTAATGTATAAAACAAAAAGATTTCTTTTGGTTCACAGTTTTGTACATTTTAGATTAATGTTACATAGACATGACTTCGGGGTTCTTGTAAGAGTGGGTGCTAGGTGACAAAAGTGGACAGTGTGTAACAGAAAAAAATTTCTTTACCTCATGACCAGGAAGCAAAATGGAAAGGAAAATGATACAGTGCTGATAACCTAAGACTCTCCCAGTAGACTCCACTTCCCAAGGGTACCATCAAATAGCACTACTCTTAAGAGTACCTTCAATCCAAACCACAGCAACAGTGCACTTGTACTAATTATTCATTTCTTGGTGTTGTATTCATGTATCCTTTCTAGGTATTTCATTATCAACTCTAATTTTCCTTGTATTTATTTCTGATTTTTTTTTAAAGATTTTTCCTATCAGTGAACTAAGCTGAACTTGTTTGTAATTATCAGTGGTGTTCAGTTATATTCTGAAATTAGGCAAATTGCATCAAAAGCAACTTAAAACCTTCCTAGGAAGATGGACAAGCCACTAGTAATTAGATGCTGGTAACGATATTTTAAAAGCAATAATATGGTACATAAGCAGCCTTCATTTACTTACGCAGTCTACAGATAGTTTCTGTTTGCTCTATGCCTTGTACAAAGTGACACTGGATGGTGTTGGCTGCATCTTATTCATCTTGGCAGACAGATTCAAAAATAAGCAACTGAAATAAGGGCAAGTACCCTATGAGGGAATACCAAATACTACATTGGTAGCATACAAGTACACATCAGAAAAGGTTGTTTGAATTACTGCAAGTTTTTAAATCAAGATGAAACTGAGAGGGCTGGGGAGCCAGACAAGGGCCACAACAGGCCCTGGTAGTAGTCCTACCAGAGACCAGGCCTTAGTTTCAGTTTACTAGAACAGGCTGGAACTGAGCAAACAGTTCTTGGGAAAGCAGCAACCCAGGGGCAACCAATGAGAAGGTGCCCCACAACTCTGTGCATGTTTAAGAGAACTAAAGATAGTTTCTCCCACTCTGCAGCTGAAAAACTCCTAACCACTGAGCCACCAACGAATCCAATAGCAACCTGTAAAGTTTTTGTTTAAACCCACCAATCAGGTCCCAAATTCCCCTCCCCTCCCTAATCTTACTTTAAAGGAGCCTGCAGGCTTCTCTCGCCTTTGATGTTTGCCACCCCAACGTGTTGAAATTTTAGTAAGTGTTCTTGCTGACTGCGTACATGACCGGTGGTCTTCTGTGAGACTTCCCACAGATCCTAACAAAACTGAACCATGAAGAGGTGGACGTGTTCAGCTTTAAGTAAATACTTTAAAGGGAAGGAGAAATGTGTGATAAGAATTTGAGAAACTATTGTTTCTCAATTGTTATAAAAGCTCATACAAAATTTAAACCATCTAATGAACAACTGCTATAATTTCTATCTAGAACCCCCAGTGCTACATACTGATTAGTGTCTGGTGCTACCAGGAGGTGGGGCCAAGAAAGGGGATAGCTGGCACTGGAAGCATGTCCTTGGTGGCAATATTGGGACTCTATCCATCTCTACCCTTTCTTGTGCTGTCTTTCTACTTCCCAGCTGCCACGAAGGGAGTGGCTTCTACTGGCCATAGTTCCTGCAATGATGCCCTATCTTGCTACAGACCTGGAAACATAAACCCTTACCAAAACAAATGCTTCTTCCCTTTTTTTTTAATTTTTGGTTTTTCATACAGTTTCTCTGTGTAACAGCCCCAACTATCCTGGAATTCATTTTGTAGACCAAGCCGGCCTCAAACTCACAGAGATCCACCTGCCTCTGCCTCCTAAGTACTGGGATTAAAGGCATACACCAACACCACCCAGCACTTCTTTCCTTTTAAGATGGTTACCTCTAGTATTTTGTTGCATTAACAGAAAGCAGACTGACATAACAATTTTACCTTTCCTTTTCAAACCAGCTTTTGTTTCTCCCCTAAAGTTTCTCTACTCTCTTGTCATTTCAACAGCATTATCACACATGCTTTCTTGTTTAACTTCTGTTGTATCTGTTTTAGATTATTAGGGAGTCTTGATCTTACTTGGGATTCTTGTCCCTATATTCTTCTTTCCTCTGTTTTAGCATTCCTAGAACCTACCAGAGATGCTGTCCTTAATCCATCTTCAGCAATCATGATATATGCCAACTTATTTTCAGCATCTCACTTCCCGCATTCCCTGGAATGCATGGCAATCTCTTCAACGGGCAAGAAAGCACAGTTATATGCTGCTTTTTATAGCATTTTTCCTTCTCCATTTTTGCTTTTTTTTTTCAGAAAAAGTTTATTTTTGTCATGTAATTGACTCACAGAAGAAAGGTTAATCTGAATGATTGGGGGGTGTTAATTTGTGGGTTAAAATGTGTTAAATAGTTGATATGAAGTCTGTTTAAGTCAATTAGAGTGTATAATGAAGATGTTTCCAGGGTGTTAGGGAACCTTTTGGAGTTAGTTTGGAATCCACCAGTGCATGTTTACTTCAGCACCTGGCTTAAAATGTGACTACGTATGAATAGTTATGCACATGGAGAAGATGTTTGACTTCATTAATATGGCTTATCTTTCATCAAGGGACATGAAACCCATCATTTGGTTCATTACTAGTAAGATGGAAATGTGATTAGAAGCATTATTGCCTTTCTTACTGATATCTTTTCTAAAATAAACTGCATCTGCAATGCATAACCAAGAAAGCATTCCTAGATTGTTGTTTGTTGTTTACTCCTTTGTCCTTAAAAACTAAAAATGAAAATCAGTGACATCATTAAAGCTTGAGTGGAGGAAAACATAAGAATTTAAAGAAATGATTTGTTTCTCTGGCAAAAATGCCCACAGTGATGTTATGAGCCATCTTTGTATTGGTTAATACCATCAAAATTTCAAAATTATTGATGTTATTATGTAAATCTTAATGTTATGATACATAAACTTCAGTAGTTGAATATAATATGTAGGATAGACTGGTTCAGGAACACAGTGTTGCATCTTCCATAATTTAAGTCCACAAAAGAAATGAGTTAAAAAACATATTTTACACTATATTTTTCACCTCAGCATATGGATTGCTATGGTACTATTTGTTACTGCTTGCATCAGTTATGATAAACACATTTAGCATAGCAGCTTCTACTTGAAACCCTCCCATTTAATCATTTGAGATGGATGAAAAACAAGTCTCCTTTGCTAATGGGCTTTCTACATTGATAGAACCAATGCCAGAATGATGAGAGCACACAGCTGAAATATACTGGATAACTGTTTTCTGATGAATTTCCAGAAAAAAATCATATTTTAAGAAATATGGTGAGCAATTCATACTATTGCTTTTTAATCTGCCAAGAAGCACCAGTACAGTCTTTTGTAGCTCATTAGCAATTTCTTTAATGAGTTTTTTGGTGTGATAGATAGTTAAAGTAACAGACAAATGACAGATTGTTTGCCTTTAATGATTTCCCTGTTTCGAGCCCATTACAAAGCAATTAGAAATCTGACAGCATTTTCACTCTGCATTACTGATCATCTAAAGTGATGAGGAATGAGAGGTGATGAATATTAATTGTATATTTTCATATGATTATCATAAATTATTACCTTGTCTGATGTGCTGCAGGTGAAGCGGGAACATTAGAGAAAGTCAGTCAGATATATTAATTTGAAAGACTGGATGTTTTTAATCTTTGTCTGCAGTGTGAATCCTCTTCTCTAGTGTTACTCTATGACTATTTCCCTGTGAATATTAAACTAAGTATTCTTACTTTCTCTGTATGTTTAGAGAAACTTAAATACATTTTCTTATTTAGATACAAGAAAAGGAAAGACATGTACCACAGTGCAGTACACATACATGTATTAAAGCTAAAATTAAATATAGAAAGGGAGACACCAGAAACTTCTGCTGCCACATACATGTATTAAACACATGCATACATGTATGGTGTTAACACATCTCAGCACAGAGGAAGAGACAGCTAGAAACTCATCCTGTCTTCATCTTAAAGTCAGGTGATCCTGCATAAGAAAAGGCAAGAGACCAAAGTATGCTTTGGTTAGCTCTTTCTTCATCTTCTAGATGGACTTGGGTGCTGCCTCACCATCCCTCACTTTAAGCAGGTGAAGGTAACTCTGTCCTCTGGATGCAGATGCTACTTGTTATTTACCTGGCCTTGAACTTGGAGCAAATAAATGTTGGTCCAGAAAGGAGAACTGGTGCTTAGTGAGAGGCAACAAGCTTAGGGAATATTAATGGAGTAATCACGCATTTGGAGCAGTTATACCCAAGGGTACAGGTATGACTCAGGAATCAAGGCTTGATGACAGAGCTGCTTTCCAGTGTGCAGCAAGGCAACGTCTGCATTCAGGATTGTCCTAGCCGGTACTTTGTTACTTTGTGGAATGCCACAAAGTACTTGTAGATGCTTGTTATTTCGGATCTGTATTTATTGTAAAAAGTTATACTCTACATAATGAACATACATTAATAGCAGATATTTGATAAGCTGCTTAGAAACTATTCTGTTTTTATGTATAGTGAAAGTGAAACGCTTACACATTTATAAAGAATTTTTTTTCTCTAAAAAGTTGAGAGTTCCCTGTAATTTGGTAAAATGTTTTTTTAACATCTTAATTTTATGAGTATGAACATTTCCCTGAATGTATGCCTGTGTGCCATGTGCATGCAGAGGTCAAAATATGGCATATAGCCACTGAGATGGGATCTATAGATGGTTGGGGGTGACTATCTGGGTGCTAGGAGTTGAACCCTGATACTCTAGATGAGCAGTCAGTGCTCTTAACCTCCAAGCCCCTTAAATTTTACTTTATGCTTTGCGATTACTAGGGGAATCATCATCTTTAGAATTAGTTCAACTGAAAAACCGTAGAGAGTCAGTGGAGTGGTCCCTGTAGCCCTCCTTTCTTCCACCAGTATCCATTAGCCCAGTCAGAACTCAGACCTTGAAGTTGATGTCTTCTAAAGCGCAAACAATTGTCCTTTGTTTCTTTTTATACTTCTAACATACAATTTACTGTATTAGCATTTTGGTTTTTGTTTTTACTATAATGAAATACCTTGAGGCTAAATAACTTTATGAAAACATTTCATTTCACTCACAGTACTAGAGATCAAGGATACATCTATGTCATCTTGGTTCTTTTAAAGGCCTCATGGCAAATGGCACTACAATGAGGATGCATGTGACAAAACAAAAGTCATATCACCAGGAAGGAAGGAAGGAAGCCAGAGAGTAACTCAGAAACCAAATCCAGGGTTTTATAACAATTGATTTCACTAGCCCTAACTGAGAGATCCCCTAAAAGTACCTCTATCCTTTCCGAACATATTCCTCAGTGACCTAAGAACTTCCTGCCAGGTCTCACTTCTTAATGTCTTCACACACATCCAACAAGGCCACCCTGAAAACCAAGGTTTTCATACATGGGTCTTTGAGGGACAAATCCCATCCAAGCCATAGGAAACTCTGCCTAACATGGCAGAATAACATTGGGCCAAAATTTTACCTCTGTCTTCTGAGATTAAAAACATACCTATTTTCCTTACTGACAAAGAACAGCATCTCCATTCAAAACAACCTAAGCTGTGATACTATATTTTTTAGGAGCTAATAAAGCCACTGAAGATCAGAAAAGCAACAAGCCACTAGCTCTTATCTCTACCTCAGACTGGGATGATCCTGGTTCCATGAATCATCAGTGTGGCTGGAGACTGAATGCTCCTATCTTACATACCTCTCTAGTTCTGGGATTAAAGGCATGAGCTCTGTTTCTCCTTTAGACTTATTCACTCTCATGTAACACAGGGTGGCCTTGAACTCACAGAGATCCATCTGCCTCTGTCTCCTGAGTCCTAGGATTAAAAGTGTGTGCCACCACTGCCCAAGTTCTATGGCTAGCTAGTGTGGCTGACTTTGCATCCTGATCCTAGGGCAATAAACATTGTATCACCACACCAAACTGTCCAATTATGGCATGGTTCGAAATCCAACGCTGAGGAAGCAAACACTTCAACTGCAGCTTATGTGTAACTACATTTTTTCTAATACCAAATAGGCCCTGGGATATGTTCTACCATCTCTAAAAAATGTTTTCTTGGAAATTGCAAGAGCAGACACAAGTATAAAAATGAGTGTTAGAGTTTGTAATTATTAGGCACCTCCACAAAAGCTTTCTTGTTGAATTGTAGTCTTATTGGATGGGTAAGCTGATGCTGTTATCATTACCATAAAGTGGGTAAGACTGGAAAGAACAGAGACAATATCAAATCTAAGGCAACTGGCTCCAAACTTCTAATAGAGCTTCTATGACTCAAAGTTTAGAAGTAGAATGGTTCTAGAATTCTTTTTTCATCAGCATCTCCATCTTCATTTTTAGACAGACAGTCACACAGACAGACAGACAGACAGACAGACAGACAGACAGACAGACAGACAGACAGACTGACTGACTGACTAATGAAGTCGGGAGAGTTTAGAATTTCCCTCAGCTCTGGCCTAAAATTAACATCATAACTCTAGAACTTCTTGATCCTATTGCAGTCATTTTTACATATGAGACATGCTGCAGGTCTCCAAAATCTGCAGGGTTTTCTTGAGTTGTATTTTCCCTGTTGATAAATAAAATATTGATTATAGTCTTGGTTTGGTAAATAGAACTATTTTCACCTTATTTGTGTTCTTATTACATTGTTTTAGTTATGAAACACTTTTATGATGTAGACTTCTGCCCTAACAATTCTAGAATGTCCTAATGTAAAAGAGGCAAAAAGATTGTTTTTGTTTGTTGTTGCTATTGACAGAGTGAGAGAGGCAGGACTAGTTACTGGTACCTACTGCCTTTTTTGTACCAGTACAGATACTGTCTGAGGGTCACTCTTCCCTCTCTTGCCTGAGAACTTCCATAATTGATTATTCTACTGCTATTTAGAAAGACAGTTAAGACCAAACAGCAATTTAATGATCAAACTTTTTTCTTTCTAACATATTCATAGTATTTATTTAATTGGGAACAATTCAGAAAAATTCTCTTCATTCATTTGTTCAGTAAGAACCTTTGTTTATCCTGGTTCCTTATCATTCTGGACCAAGCCTGACTGGCTAACATAGTCCCCATGTTCCATTTTATTCCATGCTGGAACCCTTTCTGCTATAGTCATCTTCTTGATACCCTGGCCCATACTTGCGTGTACCCATGTCTTCAACCTCAGGCTACAGAGACTTGTCTCCCTTGTCCTGTTGACAGCATCTCTCTTCTCTAAACAAATGGCAACTATTCTTTAACGCATTAAGTTTCAAGTTTTTAAAATCTTGTACTTTTAGCATTTTGTCTTTTTAAAGACTTACTTAGTGCATGTAGTGTGCCTGCATGAGTTTATATTCACCACATTTGTACAAGTGTCCGTGGAAATTGGAAGGAGTTGGATCCTCTGGAACTGGAGTTAGATATGTGAACACCTGATATGGGTGCTGGGAACCAGTCTGGGTCCTCTGCAAGAACAGTAAGTGCTCTTAATTACCAAGCCACTTCTCCAGCCACCCCCACATGTACTTACTTTAAATATCATTTTATCACATTATAAAGCTATAAAAATCCTTTCTTTCCATAGTGCCCACACTTGTCCCCTCAAAACGTCTACCTAATAGGATATATATCCTCTCCCAATACAATTTCCACCAGATTGGAGAGAGTTATCAAAGAAGTTCTGGTTTGTTTTTAATTTAAAAAACTGCGAAGGATCTGATGAGAAGGAGCCAAAACACAAAACCAAGATTTCTTGAAGTTAGTCTAGCACATCAACCCATTTCTGAAGGGTCCTCAAAAGAAAGGAGATAGGTCAACAGCTACAGATTTTGATTAAAGCCATTTTTTTAAGGTTCTTTTCCTTCTAACTAATTTTTCCTACTGAACCAGAGAATGGAATAAAAAGGCTTGCGGCACTGAAACTATATTGCTCACATCTTGTATACTTGTATGTCATGTTACCCTACCATAGGAGGATGCTAAGTTAATCTGGCATTCTCAGCTGCTCAGGTCCTCTAATAGTTGTCTCCCTGTGCTTTATGTTACTAATTGATTGTTTAATTTGTTACTGGATGTTCCCAGGTTAAACCAAGCTGTCTAATTATCAAAGTCATTTTCCTCTTCTTTTAGAGATGGATGTTTTCTTTTTTCCAGGCTCCATGGATAATTTCCCTCACTTTAGTTTCTTGAAAACAGAGGAATATACTTAAAAATAACACAAGTAAAGAGTTAACAAAAGATGACATGGGTAGTCTGTATGAAATCCTACCCTAGTCTATGTTAATAGTCATAAATATTTAACCAACATTTGAATCATTCTTTAAGCTTCAAAACATTTAAATTAACTATACCTCATAGACAGAGACATACTGTTTATACTGAACTCTGTGAACTGGATGGGTTTCTTGCTTACTCATGTAAGGTTACCTAGCATGATGCTTCAGCATGCTAGCATGATGCTTCAGCATGCCACAAAGTTCCCTGCACTTACTATAGTCATGCTTGAAGTTAGCCATAATCACCAGCTGTTAGTATTGTAGTATAAGAAGTATTGTAAATATCAAACACAAGACTTGAAGCTATTAAATTATCATCAAGAACAAGACATTTAAGAAAAATATGTGAACCTGTAAAACAACAAGCTTGATTTTGTAGGGCTCATCAGGTTATAGATCATTTTGCTTCATACCAAGAAACACTGAAGGTACTGAGCCACATTATTTAAGTACTGTCAGCAATGCTACAGGCAACACCTGTGTTTTTACTATCTATATATGGCTTGTCTATAAGTCAAAACCATCTCTTGTTTGGAGACTTGCAAGATGACTTAGCAGATAAAAGTGCTTATAGCCAAATCTGATGACTGGAGTTGTCCTTTGACTTCTATATTCATGATGTGGTATGTGCATACCCACACACAGCAAATTAACCATTTGTTGGAACAGATTTTTACTAAAATTAGCAAATATTTTATCAAGTACAATGAAAATCTTAGTTTTTGAATGTTTAATATAAAGCATTATATTCTGTGACAGGCCAGTCAAGTCTTTGGCAAAAGCTCGGGTATTTAAAATGATGTAACTCTTTGCAGTCACTTAGACAATAACCTTTTCAAAGTCCTGTGTTTTAGTTTGTGTTATTTCTAATTGAATGAATAAAGCCTTGGCAAGATTTTGAAAGCTGTGAGAATATGGTCACTACCTCAGTTTACAGGTCAAATTTACTGAAGTTGTAAATGCACAATTGAAATTATCATAGCAAGTAAAAAGAAAGAAAGAAAGAAAGAAAGAAAGAAAGAAAGAAAGAAAGAAAGAAAGGAAAACACCTTGAGAGTATGAAAATTCGTAAGTGCGTATAAATGCATGTTGTGCACAGAAAGAAGAGACAGGTAGAAAACAGAGAGATTAAGTTTGTGAACCAGGGAAGACAATGTGAATGAAATGGTCCCTTTGGTATATCTCCCAGGTGGAAAAATAAAAACTGTCATTCACAAGATTGAGGAAGAAACAGTTTCTTCATACTAAATGGTAGTGCAGGTGGTAGCATTTCATCTCATTTCTAGGACTCTGTACAGCGTCTTTTCTTTCCTTTTAGGTCATTACAGATTGTGAGCACTGTTTAGGAATACCCAAAGATTGCTGAATGTAGTTATGTGAGTAGAGTTGGATATATATTTCCCTAAAGATTATTGGGTTGATATTATTGTTGTTTAAAAAAAAACTCTCAATTTAATTTTAAAATATTTTTTCTGACATTCAGCTGTACCTGGTAACTAGGAAATCAAATTGTACCTTCCAGACTTATGTGATAATGTGACTACTTAAATTATAAAGTTGTGTGTGCTGATGGCTTAACACAAGAGTTGAGCACTTTCTTGTGTCTTTCAGTCATTTTAGATTCCTATGTTGAGAATTCTCCATTTATTTCTGTACCCCACTTTTTAATTGGATTGTTTGGTGTTTTGGCAACTAGCTTCTAGAGTTCTTTGTATATTTTGGAAATCAGCCCTCTGTCAGATGTGGGCTTGGTGAAGATTGTTTTCCATTATGTGGGCTGCCATTTTGTCTTGTTAACTGTGTCTTTTGCCTTAAAGAAGTTTCTCAGTTTTAGGAGGTTCCATTTATTAATCGTTGATCTCAACGACTGTGCTACTGGTGTTATGTTCAGGAAGCGGTCTCCTGTGCCAATTTGTTCAAGGGTACTTCCCATTTTCTCTTCTAAGAGGTCATGGTGGCTGGATTTATGATCCATTTGAACTTAAGTTTTGTGCATGGCATGGATATATTTGCAGTCTTCTACATACCAACATCCAGTTATGCCCGAACTATTTGTTGAAAATGCTTCCTTTTTTCCATTGTATGGTTTTAGCAGCTTTGTCAAAAATCAGGTGTTTTTAGGTGTGTGGGTTAATATCAAGGTTTTCAATTCGATTCCATTGGTCTTCCTGTCTATTTTTGTGCCAATTCCAAGCTGTTTTCAGGACTATAGCTCTATAGTAGAACTTGAAGTCAGGCATGGTGATGCCTTCGGAAGTTTCTTTATTGTACAGGGTTGTTTTGGCTACCCTGGGTTTTTTGTTTTTTCATATAAAATTGAGTATTGTCCTTTCAAGGTCTTTGAATAATTGTGCTGGGATTTTGATGACTGCATTGAATCTATAGATTGCTTTTGGTAAGATTGCCATTTTTATTATGTTGATCCTACCTATCCAAGAGCACGGGTAATCTTTCTACTTTCTGGTATTTTCTTTATTTAATGACTCAATGTTCTTGTCATACAGGTGGTTAGAGTTACCCCCACGATATTTTATGTTGTTTGTGGCTATTGTAAAGAGTGATGTTTCTCTGTTTCTCTGATGTTTCTCTATATATCTTTTTTGTCTATATATAGTAGGGATACTGATTTTCTTTTTGAGTTAATCTTGTATATTACCACTTATGTTTATCAGCTGTAGGAGTTCCCTAGTAGAAATCTTTGGGTCACATGTAAACTAGTATATTACTTGAAAACAGTGAAAGTTTTATTTCTTCCTTTCTAATTTGTATGCTCTTGATCTCCTTTTGTTGTCTTATTGCTCTAGCAAGAACTTCAACTACAATTGTGATCCAAAAATAATGGATGAAAAATTCTAAATGAATTTCATAATTTTAAGTTTTATGCTATACTGAGGAAGGTGACAGTGTTGAATGGCATCTTGCTCTGACTTTTTGAAACATCAAGCATCACTTTGTCCATTCTTTTCATGCTGTGTGCATTATCCTCCTATTAATCACTGAAGCTTTTGGTTTTTAGAGTGACTGTCATGGTATAATAGTGCGTGAGTTCTCAAAAGGTGCTTCTCTTACTCTCTAATGGTTCCAATCTGCAAGGATGTTGATGCTGGCAATACGGGTATCTGAAGAGAAGTCACAAAGTATGTCGGGTAGGTGAAAACGTGAAAAGTTTTGACTTGAAGAGGGAAGAAATAAAGTCATACTTTTATTGCTAAGATCTATATTAATGACTTTTCTGGCCAGAAAAGTTGGCTCAGTGGCTAATGGAGTAAATTGTTCCCTTAGAAAACCCAAAATTAATTCCTAGAACCCGTGTCAGGTGGCTCTAGGGGATCCAATGCCTTCCTCTGTCCTCCACAGTCTCTCTCTCTCTCTCTCTCTCTCTCTCTCTCTCTCTCTCTCTCTCTCTCTCTCTCTCCCTTTCTCCCTCCCTCCCTCTCTCTCTCTCTCTCTCTCTCTCTCTCTCTCTCTCCCTTTCTCCCTCCCTCCCTCCCTCTCTCTCCCCTTCTCTCTTATTCCCTCTTCTTCCTGCTGTCTCTCTCCTTCCTCCTCCTTCCCTCCTTCTCCCCTCTACACACACACACACACACACACACACACACACACACACCAAAGTATTTTCTTAAAATAAAGAATGTCTGTTTCATATCTGAAAGTTTGTATGAGGAAGAATGCTAATTTTGATATCATAGTTCAAACTGATAAAGTGTTGGCTATGATGCTCAGCTGAGATGGAGAAGCAATTAAATTTGTGTACATTTATATGGCATATGTAAAATTTGATATTATCTTATGGTTCTTGTAATGTATTATGATAAATGAGGTTAGTGGATTTGTTTTTCTTTAAATTTTTGTTTAGTAAAATCACAATGAGAATTATTTCTGCTGTCATTACTTATAGAAGTGATGGTTTCTATAAAACTGTTTTTCTTTTGGCAGACTAGTCATTCTAGCCATCATTTATAGCACATGGCTTCTTTAACAAGAAGGGAGCCCAAGGTGATCCCTAGAGCAGGCTTTTGTCACCACTACCCAAACAGTGATCTTTAAAATGTTTAAATTTCATCGCAGAAGCATGTTACATAGTGACATGAGGCAGATTGGAAGTACTGAGTTATAAAACCAATTTTAAAAGATTTGTTTCCCAGACATAATTGAACCATTTTTCCCTTTTGCTTTGGTTGGGTTGCCAGTACTTTTCAGCAGATTCCAAAGTTCACAGCATGTCTTACATAAAATGCCTTTTTTTCTCTAGAATATATAGTGAATCACTTTAAGCTGTAAGTAAAATTCAGATGTCATTAATGTACTAAGTGTGCCTTTTAGGTCACCGGTAAATAGAAAAACCGTATCTTAAGGTGAGAGAGGAAAGAGTCATATAATCAAGTGGTGGCTCCTGGTTAGCACAAACTTCCTGCACTTCTTGTGTTCAGAGGCTTTCAGCATTCTGAGGTCAAATTCAGCATTTGATGAAGATATGTGCATAATGAACTTAAGCAAAATGTTTGGGAGAAAAAATAATGTTTAGTCTTTTTATTCTTATTTGAAGAAGTCAACCCATTTATGTAATATATAATGAAAGAAATGTCCACCTTTACTTCAGAAAATCGTTAAAAATCTTCAAATTTCTCATGGATATTTAAAACCTTTTGAGCCTCTTCCATTGCTACATGTTATATTTCCTAAGGAATTGCATGTCTCTCTTTCTAAGAAGGAACAAAAGTAAGCATTGAATAATCTTTTACATATAAAATAAGTGTTTATGAAAAAAGTAGCTACATTTGAAAAATTGCAAGGATTTTTATGTCCCTATTTACTTGTTGCTATGGCAACTACCACACTACTTAGTATTTATGTTGTCTAAGTTTCAGAACACCTTTTCAGTGAAATAAATATGCCAGAACTGTGTATTGTATTTATTTTGGTGTTTAGAAAACTATTTATTCTAATGCATATTTTTGAGAAAAATAGCAATAATAGCAATAAATAATGTAAACCTCAGCCTTGTTTAAATGGTATCCTTTCCTGCAGTATGCTTTTGAAATCAAAATATTACATTTATGTTTTCTTGTTATCAAAATCAGCATACACAAGAGAAATAACAAAATTTAAAACTCAAGAGTCAACCTTGAAGTATTGTCCTTTGATCTTTCCTATTTTTGTGACATATTTTGGTTCATGAAATATTTCTGAAGCTAGAAACCCAGAGCACTTAGGCTGCTAAATAAACAAGGAACATAAATGGCTTGTATTTCCCATTAAAGATAGCTTTAGCACCCATGAATAAAAGATTCTACTTTGTAACTTGAAATCAAAGTCATGTATTCTGCTACTTTTTCTTACTTTTTAAAAAATTATTCAAATCATTCTGTCCTGTGTGAAACATAAGTATTATCTTTAGTGCTAAACATCAGAATGGAAATTATAAAGTATAAAACACACATGTTTCCTGTCACACAATACCTGTGAAGAAAAGCTGCAGCAAAGCATTGGGGTACTTCAGAGCAAGGAGCAGATTGTCTCTTGGAGTTGTAAACAGGGTGGGGCTACAGCTTCACAGTTGATGTTGACAGTATCTCTGTGGGAAATGTAATTATCAAATGAATTAGAACACGTCTTAGTATTAAGATTATTAATTGTAATTTTAATTGCCTTTTCCAAGATAATTGGATATGTTCTCATAGGTATATGGGAAAGGGGACATTGGGCTAATTAGATATTTTGAACTCAGCTATCTTTAAAATACTTAGAAGTTTGACAAACACACACACACACACATATATGTACATACACACATATATTATATATGGAATTCCTTAATTAAATAGTTTTTCAAGTAGAGCTAAAATAATCCATAATCTACAAGCTCTCACTGATTATCCCTTGGCATTATTTTGAGTATTGATATCATTTTAAAACTTAAATAATGATCATTTGAAACATTTAATTTTTTTGTCAAGCTTAGAGTAATTTTTGTTTGCAGCCAGCAACTTTACAATGAAATAGGGATGCCACAACAATGTGTTAGAGTTATTTTGTTAGGAAAAATTATTCTAGTACATGTTTTTGATAAAAATAGCATTTTTTTCTAAAATTGGAAAATTTAAGGCAAGGTACTCTGCCTAACTAATGGGTGCTGCTATGCAGGCTTTCAGATATTTATGGCATTTGAGAACTTGTTTTCCATCTGACTTGGAGGTATGAAGAAGTTTGGAAGTTCCTTTGACACTTTGGTTGAGGAGTTTAGCTTCCAGAGCTCTCAAAGAACTGTTGAATGGCATGGCCAATGGCATGTGCAGAGCCACTGTGCTATATTATAATAGGGAGCATTTTAAAGCATGTGAATAGACATGGTCAGTATATCTACCAACAGGAGAGTCAAGCAGGATGTGAGTTCAGTATGGCCACACTTTCGTTTAAATCAAAGACCATGTAATCTTAATGAAAACCTAAGACATTCAAAAATTATTATAGTTATTAATAGTAAGTATAGGAGAGTGGTAGTGTGTGTGTGTGTGTGTGTGTGTGTGTGTGTGTGTGTGTGTATTCCCCATTTTCCCATATAGACATTTCTGTAATAACAAATTATCATTTAATAAAGCAAATTACTTAAAATTATAATTACACTATGGTAAAACCACAACTGGTGTAAACACAATTTGGCTTCCTTGGGCAGTGCTGGGCTCTAATCCAGGACCATGCATATGCTACACAAGCATGAGCCTGCTGAGCTGGATCCACAGCTCAGGTAATAGTCTTGTTTAGTATTAATTCATTGTCACTTTTACAAAATCATTGCTTAGGGAATTAAAATAATCTATGAGGGTAGTGTGGAATTATGGTTGTTCTTGGCAATCTCTTTGCCAGCCGGGCAGTGGTGGTGCACATCTTTAACCCCCAGCATTAGGAAGGCAGAGGCAGGTAGATCTCTGAGTTCAAGGTCAGCCTGGTCTACATTGTGAGTTCAGGACATCCAAGGTGACACAGAGAAACCCTATCTCAAAAAACAAAACAAAAAGAACTGTAAAATTCCCCTCAAACCAACACCATCTTATTCCTCAGCTGATATCATCAGGCCTTGGAATCACCAGAACTCATATTTCACCTGTAGAATGGGCCCTTACTTCTGGGAAAACTACAACTGACTGTGTTGTGCCCTTTCCAGTTGATACATTTACAACATGACCCCTACACCTATGGCTCAGGGGACATTGCAGAAGGGGAAGAATGATTCTGAGAGCCAGAGGACCAGGAAGTCTGCTTGAGAAAGTATCTTTTTAAATTTAAATTTGAAACAAGCTTGTTTTACATGTCAATCCCAGTCCCTCACCCTCCTGTCCTATCCTGTTCCGCCCCACCAATCCCCTCCCCACTCCCTTTCTGCTCCCCAGGGAGGGTGAGGCCTTCCAAGGGAAGTCTTCAAAGTCTGTTGCATTATTTGGAGCAAGGCCCCATGTGTCTAGGCTGAGGGAGTATCCCTCTATGTGGAATGGGCTCCCAAAACCCATTCGTATACTATTGGTAAATACTGATCCATTACCAGAGGCCCCATAGGCTGCCCAGTTCTCCCAAACAACACCACATTTAGAGAATCTGGATCTGTATGCTGGTTTTCTTAAAACTGGTGTGCATGAGCTCTCCCTTGGTCAGGTCAGCTGATTGTATGGGTTCCTCCAGCCTGCTCTTGACCCCTTTGCTCATAACTCCTCCTTATCTGCAACTGTATTCCAGGAGTTCAGCTCAGTGTTCAGCTGTGAGTGTCTGCTTTTGCTTCCATTAGCTACTGGATGAAGGCTCTAGGATGACATATAAGGTAGTCATCAATCTCATTATCGGGGAAGGGCAATTAAGGTAGCCTCTTCACTATTGTTTAGATTGTTAGTTGGGGTCATCCTTGTAGATCTCTGGACATTTCCCTAGTGCCAGATGTCTCTTAAAACCTATAATGGCTCCCACTATTAAGTTATCTCTTGCTCTCTATTCTTTCCCTGACTCAGTCTTCCTGCTCCTTCTTATATGTATGACAGAGACCTACACCCATGAACATTTAACAGTATGGTTGCCTGAACAAGACCTGAACAATGACACCAGTTGATATTGCAACATGGATGAAGTCTCACAAGGTCCCACCCCTAGATGCAAAGCTACAGACAATTAATGGCTGTCAAGAGAGGGCATATCAGTTGTCGCTAAGGACTACTCCCCTAAACAGTTAGTTATATCATTCCAAGCGGTCAGTCCTAAACACATATACACATGAGCAATACTAAGTTGACTCAGCAGGTTGCATGCATGTGTGCTGGAAGGAATTGTGAAGCTTTCCTTTTTATAAAGGAAAGATTCTGAATGAGCATGAAATGGAAACTTTCCTTTTGAGGAAAGAGAACTAGAAACTGTCTAGGACAATATGTAGTAGTTAAGGACAAGAAGGTTCTTGAGCAGATGTACTTCAGGAAAGTTTTGAATAAAAGACTCTGGAAATACATTTTCTAAAAACCTTCACTCACAAACCTCACAGAAAGTCTCCATGAAGTGCCTACCGCTACAAAATTTTAGTACTTAACACCTCAACTTGAGGATCACTGAACTGTTTTTCAGAAACCAGAAGACAGACTAGGTGACTGGTCCTAAGTGACATGGAAGGTGTACAGCCGGGATGCAGATCCACACCCTCACATGTCAGAGTCCAGGCCCACAACCACTTAGTAGTCAGATATCTTTTGTAAAGTAAAGGCAAAGCTGACTTCAGGGTAAGCATAAGAGGGGGCTGCATATTCATGTAAAACAATTAATGAGCAAGTTTTTTAAATGGGGTTTCAACGTGTCAATAGATAAACTATGCACATATTAATAAAACATAAGGCAATGCCTTTATCTGTACTCTGTTAAAGTCCCATAGTATTTAGTGTCAAATTAAAATTAACACATTTTTATTTCTTTAATTTCTAATTAACAATTAGTTCTCATTTAATTAGTAACATACTGGAATGTTATTTGAAGCCCCATTGTATTCTGCATATTCTACTTAACCTGTGAATATTTTCTACTTTTAGTGAGGATGACACTGTTTTTATAGTAACAGTACAGAAGAAATACTGCATTTAATAATGATAATGATTTCACACTTACATAACTCACTCCACTAACAGCATGTTGAAACTAGTCTACAGACAAAAACTCTATCACTGAAATTATTACCTCTTTTACTGAAAATTAGGATTATCATCAGGTATAAGGAAAATGTAAAACTCCTGTGATATTTTAAGAGACAAATTTGCATAATTAGGCATAATTTTATTTTTAAGTAATTGGACTATAATACTAAACATCCCAAGACAATCAAGAGAATTCATTCATCAAGATGACTCTCTCTCTGATGCAATTTTGCCTTGCTGTACACAGGCTGACTTTCACTTCCAAGCCCTCTTCAGTTTAGGAGGACACAACCTGTGAAAGAATTAGAGAAGGTAATGGGTATTAAGGGCTGAACTTCAGCCGTCTTCTAGGAAAAGCTTGGTCTGCAGAGAGTACTTGGCAAAGCAAAGAACCTTCTATTGTTATGCTGCACAAAAGGTAGACCTTTTCTCATTTGATGCTGATGTGGGATCATCTAACATCATATGCTGTGTAGGAAAAGTCCATCATATGCCAAGCTCTCTGCTGTGCCTTTACCAGTTAATTCTATTCTCATCACCATGTGGATGACCCTATTATGCAGATGAGAAAACTGAAACCTGGGAAGCTTTGTTTGTGCTCACATAGTCTGAAAATATCAGAGAAAGACATGATTTTTTTTTTTTAATGGACAATGAGTTATTTCTTGATTTTTGTAGGTTTGACTTGTATTTTCTTTGTTCTGTCCTGAGCTTACTTAGTATGGAGTCCAAGACCATATATGTGCTTTGAACACCTGTGAATTATATACTAACCTTGAGAGTTCACTGTAATTCAGAAAGGACATCTTTCATGTGCCACCTCCCAAATAAGGAGAAACACTGCCATCATTCTGTTCTATGTTGGTGCAACTGCTTTGCAAAAATGACCACAGACCAGGTAAATCCACAAAGGACCATTTCCCTACAGTTCTGGATGCTAGGAAGTCCAGTTTTGAGGGATGGTTTCTGTTAAGGGCCTTCTTTCTATATAATTATATGAGAAAATGTGGCAAGGCAAGAGTCTTAATTCACCCATTTTTTAAGAAGTCCACTTTTCTAATAATAATATTGCTAACCCACTTGTAATAGGAGAGTCCTCCTGGCCTAATGAACTTATCAAAGTCTCGCCTTTTAATACTGTTGCTTTAGCAATTTAATTTCAAAGTGAGTCTGTCAAGGGTCAAACATTCAAATCATTGCACCAATTTTGATTCTATCATATCCATTATCTGACTGGCTCTACCAGATCCTGTGTCCAGAAATTTAACAGGGCTCCAAGATACAACTCAAAACACTGAGAATATTTGACCGATATCTGGTCATAGCAGAAGAAGCACATCAAAACCATCACTCAGTTCCTTCAAAGCTGTGCTTGGCTTGGCTGGAGTGCCTTTTACTGGTTCAGTGGATCCTTCAAAAGACAGATCACTATGCCAATGTTGTGACATTTACTCCTGTCCCTTTTTCCCAACAAAGTCTCACTGCCAATAGTACTCATGCTGGGGTAAATTTATATATCAGAAACCATATTTTTAATATTAATTTTTAAGTTTAGTATAAAAGTAGTAGGTTTTTATGTAGTATTTGCATATGTTAGAAATCAAAATGCCCTATTACATACAATTTCCAGTGGATATATGTTTGGTAATCAGAACAGGACTTACTGCAGTCACTGGTCCATAATAATCATCAGTGGTGGCAAGTTCTGTGGGAGCTATGAGGCTCTCTTTTCTGATAGTGAAGCAATTTCCTTGGTTGATCATCTAAATACCCCTAATTATGGCTTCTGGGAAGCTCCTGGTCATTTTACTCCATGACCAGGTCTGAGATGGTCAGTGAAGGATTCTAGGATACTGCACAAGTTTTTTGATCAACTTCTTAGTGACAGAAATGGGGCTTGAGATTTGATTTATGGTTCATTAACAGTTTTATTTCTAGCACCCCCATCCTTATTTAGTGTTTGTTGTTTATTGCCTGTTCCTGCTACTGAGAGAGATAAGCACAGTTTTCCTCTGGTGTGCTCATTACAATTTCTAAGCATGCAATAGTGCAAGAAACACTGTAAACCTTCAGAAAACAATCTGTGAACAGGTGAATGTTTTTATTCAGATCAGCAGTGAAAAATATACAATAGAATTTTATTACCTTGAAAGTAGTATCTTTTTCTTAGTCCTACTAAGTTATCTCACTGTGGGACTCCCCCTCTTTGCCTTAATGAGGTACATTAGAACAGGGCTCTGGCTACTTTATTAGCATTGTGAGTGCATGGTTACACCTTGGAAAGGAAGTGTTAGATAACATTCTTGGCATTTGTCTTATAAGTATATTATTTGTGCTTCGGAAGTTTTAGGTTGCCTTTGAGTTATGCAAGATTTCTAGATTGCAAATAAGAAAATCCCAGCTCAAACATAGGGAGAATCAGTTGTCTCATCTGCCCAGAATACTAGGGAGATGTGGTTTCTTTTAATAAGTGGTTTCAGGAATTCAAATCCTGCCACCAGGAATCGCTCTTGCCTTCTATCTCTCATGTCTGCTTGAGTCTGTGTTGGCTTCTTTTCTGTGTTTTTAAAGCTAGCAATCTTAGGGAAGAGAGCACTGTTTCTTTAGTTTTACAACAATCTTATTTTTTAATTAAGTGTATTTAACAGTTGCTGTTTAGTATAGATGTTTAGATTAATGTCCACCTTCACTATGAAACCCTAGAGGATTTTACTTCTAAGTTAAATAATATATATATTCCTCATTCTTAGCTGGAAATCCTAAACTAAGATCAGTGGCTCAGGCTGCTTTCATCCTGAACTAAGGCCAGTGTCCTACATCTACCCTGAGCACAGCAGGATCAACTGTGCACCCATCTTCTAGTACATTCCATGTTGTTCACCAAACTAACTGTAATGTTTTAGCTGCTTCAACTGAATCCTAAAGAGAACATGCACATAGAAAGCTGTCAGTGTTTATTCAGAATTTGGGGGGAGTGATACAAATAGTGACTAGAGATGTGATGGATTATGAAGGTTGTCAGCTGTGTTAGAGTTCTCTGATTTGAATTGCTAACAGTCACTATATTGATCATTGCTATAAGGTCTGTTAATGCTTGCTGTATGCAGTCACCCTGCTTAGTCCTTAACTTGCAATTTTTCAATTTTACTCTCAAAATCAGCTTGAAAGATACATAAGCAGGTAGTAGTATAAACATTTCTAATATATAACAAGGAACCAAGGATCCAGAGATGTCATTAACTTGACTAAACTTACATATCTAAATACTTATTTGAACCCAATTGTACCTACCTTTGCATCACTTATCTGAAGTATAAATCAGAGATGACTAGGTCATTTCCACAGCACTGTACAATAAAGGAACTTCTGGAGGCATCAATGTCCTCGACTTCAAGCTCTATTATAGTGCTATAGACCAGAAATCAGCTTGGTATTGGCACGAAAATAGACAGGTAGACCAATGGAATCTAATTGAAAACCCTGATATTAATCTTCACACCTATGAACACCTGATTTTTGACAAAGCAGCTAACATTATACAATGGAAAAAAGAAAGCATCTTCATCAAATGGTGCTGGCATAACTGGATGCTGGCATGTAGAAGACTGCAGATAGATCCATACCTATCACCATGCACAAAACTTAAGTCCAAATGGATCAAAGGCCTCAACATAAATCCAGCCACACTGAACCTCTTAGAATAGAAACTGGGAGGTACCCTTGAACTAATTGGTACAAGAGACCACTTCCTGAACAAAATACCAGTAGCACAGACACTGAAATTGATAATTCATAAATGGGACTTCCTGAAACTGAGAGGCAATAACCAGAATTCTTCATTAATTAAATATCTTCATCTCCTTGTAGAAATGCTGAATCATGTTTATTTCTTATTGAAACTTGATATTTGCTTATTTCCTGGAGTGACTAGATTGAGATAAAATTGGAACCTTGGAGGGAGCCATGTGATCTCTTTGGGGAACAATGCCTGAGAATAGAACGAATGGCTCTCTTTGTGGCAAGTCTCTGAGGGCCCTGACCCACTTGGCAAGGTCCTGTGTACAGTTCACTGCATGATTCTGAGCATGACCTCAAGAGCAAATGTGCCACATGTTCTCCTTATTTTCATCATGTTAGCCATACTGCTGGACTGAATGAGTCACAGTATGTCATGAAGTTTATTATTACATATTTGCATAACTTTTTTGGGAAAAATTATTTTAACCATAAGCATTTTGAGGAAATGCTATTAAATAGATGATATCAGGAGTTAATGGGAACATTCAAGGAGCAGGGAATAAAGTAGAATCATAAAAACCCACAGCTCCCTCATTTCTAATAATTGTGCCAAAATCCCAAGAAGGTAAGTAGGATGAAAATAAGGATAAGGGACAAGAAATGCCAACTATTAAGAAGTAAGTTTTCAGGTTATTTTGCCTATAGGATAAATGGAAACACCTGGTATATTTCCAGAGGAGATAGACTGGGACAGAATGTAGAATGGATTGATCCATATTTGGCTAGTGAATTTATTGTGAGAACCCAGACCCTACCAAATGTAAATGTTAACCACAAGAGAGAAAACTGTCTCTCACTTTGCATGACATGTGATCGCATGTGCACCAACTGGGCACACTGTTCTATCTGTAGGTGTGCCTAGTTAGAAAAGTTCTTTATAGCTTGCAAAAGTGCTTATGTTTCTGACCATGAAGATATAGATAAGAAAGATAATGGCTGCTGGTGAGAGAGTTGGGAGACAGAAAGAAAAAGAAGCAAGGCACAAACTTGTAATTATTGTAACCATTTTTAAAAACTTAGGAAGTAAAAGCTGATGGTAAAAATGTCCATGGGAACCATTGAAACTATAGAAGTAGACAGCTCATGCTATACAGAGTCACTTGTTTGAACAACAGGTGGTCATAGCCTCTTCTTGGCACTGACTTCCCAGGTCACACATCCTTCCCAGGTCATTGAACCCATCTGGAGCAAGGCCTCCACCAGAACCTAGACTTCTAGCTAATGCTAGGCATATATGATATCTCCTTAGCTGTGTATAGATCCTTTACAGAGTGCACTCACTACATATCTAGATAGATCTTTAAAAACGCACACCCAGTATCCTGTACGTTATATGACAGAAATGCAGGTATTACTCATAACCTATTCTTCCTGATAAAATGAGAAAAGCGATAAATGATTTGATTTGTTTAAACAGAATGAATTCTAATGTACAATGTATATTTTTATTGCTTTTAAATTATGCTTTTCCCAATTTTCCACTGCAAACTGATATCACATTTACTTTTCACTCCAATTGTCTTTTGAGCAATTTTAGATCCTTTCTTTTCCTGGTAGAGGTAAATGTACTTTCACTATTCAGCTTCTATGACTTCACCACTCCTGGCCTTTCATCTGATTGCAGCTCTCTTTAATACTGGCCTTATCTATTGTGATGTGTATGTGCTTCTTCTGTGGATTTTCTGTGGTTGTTCTTGCTGTCTCTTTCTCTAGGTATTTATTTTTCCCAGTATGCTTCTTCTGTTTCATTGTTTAAATCATAACTGCTTTTCTGTTGCTATTGCCTGTTACTATCACCTTTAATAATGATGAACATGGAATAGAAAGTTGGAGACCACACTCACAGTTCTGTTACCTTCATGATAAAGAAAATGGTGACGGTTGATGGTAATCTACAACCTGTTGATATTACTGTGATTATCAGAGAGTAGCTTTCTCTGGGAGTAAAGTCATCTTCCCCTGTCTGAGGTTAAGCTTGTCTTGTCTCAGGCTTGTTTTTTTTTTTTAACACTTTTCTCCTGCAATCTTTGTTGTCACTTATGAGAGATAATTAATTATTAAAGTATGATAATATGATTTTACTATATGCTTCATAATTTTTCCACTAATTAACACATTGAACATTTTACAAAATATGTATTAAGTGCATTCATAGTGGCTGTACTGTGGTAAGCTGCTTTATTTCTTTACTGTTTTCTAAGGCTTCATTTTTATCTTCATATATACATATATATACATACATACATACATACATGCATACATATATATATCCCAAGTTCTGGGATTAACGGTATGCACCACCACCACCCTCCAGCTGTTATATTTTCACATCCAGCTATCTCCCTTCATTCTGATGCTCTGTCTGTGTTCCTCTGCTCCCATCCACATTTTTTGTAACAAAGCTGGTATTCTGGATCCCACTCCCAACAGAAAACTAACACCAAGATATGTGGAGGTGGTCATATCCTCTCCTCTCATTTTATGACTCTTTACAGACATGTGTGCAGCAGGAGGCTTTTCCTGCTCAGTTGTGGTCTGCTGTATTCCCAACTGACCCAGAACATGGCACTAGCTTTTCAGACATAGATGGCAGAAACAATAGTTTGTTAGTAGCACAAACCCAGGGCAATTTTACCATTTCATAGAAGGTATCTCTGTAATTCCAAATTACAATTGCATTAAAAAAATTTTAGAGAGTATCTTAAGCAATATCTACTATCACACATATAATATATTTTGTTTTAATGATGTTTGGTTATCAATCCTGCTGTGGATTTCATAATAGAAAGTTAAGCTATGTCTTATCTTCTGGATGCTAAGTGTGTTACTGACTTCTACAATCCCCCAAGGAGACAAATTTCTTTTAGTACTTAACTGAGGATCTAAGTAGGTACACTGTTTACTGAAGATTATTTAGGCTACTTTTAAAAATTGCTTTCAAGGACACTCATATTTTTTTGGCCATGTTTTTAAAATGTCATTTTAAGTATCTTGAATATTTTAATTGTGATAAGGCTTCTCTGATATATAAACACATGTACATACCACTGTTTTTAGGGACAGTTTCATATAGTAATATCATTCCAAATAGGAACTATGATGACTTGGGTGGCAGAGGTGAGATGAGGACAGCAAGAGTGGAACAGGGTCCTGCTCTCACTGTTGCCCAAGTTACACGTTCCTCAGTTCATAGTTTTGTTCAGATATTTCCTTCAAGCTTTTAAACAAATCTTGACAATGCTAGACATTAGTATATTGTTTCCTCAAAAACAAAAGACCAGATAACTTCCTTTTGGGGAATTCCCATCCTAGAAAAACTTACATGAAGTATATATAACCTCACCCGGTTTTAGATATAAGACATACCTTATTTTATCTCGTTGTACTTTTACACAGGCAAATGTTTTCCTTTTACGTGGAATGTTTTTTCCACTGATCACAAGGAAACTCACACACCTTAATCCTAGGAACTGTTCTTGCTCACAGTGTCTTTGTCAATCAAAGTAATCAGAGGTATGAATGGGTAAGGTGTGATACTCTTTCTGCAGTATGCATACTGCAAAGTGTATTATAAGGTAGTCTGAACTTGCTCTGCAGATGGAGGAGCTTCATCTACCTTCTAGGCTGCACTACTTTTCTTCTAGAGCTGAAAATAAACTCTACAGAGAATTTTGCATTTTTGTTATTATCAAATTTCTATGATGTGAACATATAACATCTTATTAGAAAATTTGAAGGATACTATTTGTATCTCTGGAGGCTGTTTAAGTAAGTTGATGGGAGGGCAAGATGAAGTTTAATGAATCTTTGAGCTCTGTGTATGCCAGAGGTTTTATTTAAAAAAAAATACTAAGCAAATATTTAATCTGTTTATTTATTGCTTGCATTACAGTGTTTTGAGTGTGTGGTGTATTATCAAGCATACTCATGGTCATTTTCCTTGGTATTTATGTACTCTTACTTGTATATTCCAATTAGAGAGTTTAATTACCATTAAAGTGATAATAGGATAAAGATAAGTTTTACAATGATAATTTTAAAAAAAAAAAAAAAACACATAGCCCTTTAGGAAGGCTATATTCTTGCCATTGGAATATAAAGCAAGAAATATATGCTTGCCAAATATACAGTATAAATAAATAATTTAGATGAAAATGGTTGATACATTTAACAAAGACTGTACCAAATAATGAAGGGCTAAAGAGTGGTTGTTAGATTTGATGTACTTCATTGTATATTGTAAGTAATTGCTATCCATAAAAATCCTATGGCTTCTGTATAAGAAAAAGAGACATTTTGACAGGCAACACTAGGATGCAGTGACAGCAAGCACAAATCCCTGGCAACTGTCATTATCCTGCTGTTGAATTCACATCTAAACTCTGTGATAAGTTAGACCTGCATATTTGTTATTGAGCCATGGTCTGTCAAAGTAGCCACACTTCTCACTTATGAATAGAATTATTAGCCACATGCAGATTTACTCTATAGAAATCTAAATTTGCCAAGGATGCTTTGTGTTTCAAAGGGGCCGGGTTAAAATATACTCCCTGTCATTTTATGCTTATGCTAAAATTTTCTCTGAAATGTTTTTGACCAAATAAATATTGGATTTTTAATAAATAACAGATTGGTTTATGTTTTATTTTCTAATTAATTCAATATTAGTAAAAATTTTAACAAAATTAAAACCAAAGAAAGTATAATTCAGATGATTACCCATGTGCTACATTAAATTTGCATTATATTTAATGCACTTTCCTGTATGATAGTAGTGGAAATCCAAGGGGATAATTATAGAAAATTCAGCTGAAAATGACTTTAAAAATGAGAAAGTTTTTATTATCTCACTGAAGAACTTCATGGAGTAACTATAGGGTTAACTTTAGTGGTTTGGTGTTGTTATAAAAAAGACTGGCTCTTCACACTTTCCCCTAAAGTCCTCAGAACATTGGCCAATTTGTTGTGCTTGGCCCCTTCTGCTTGCCAGATAGATCAACACATGTTCACTCAACAGTATCTGAAAGAAAGAAGAGAGATGTTTGAATGACCCAAGCCAAAAAAAAAAAAAAAAAAAAAACAAAACAAAACAAAAAAAAACCCAAAAAAACAAAAAGAACTTTGCCCAGAAGGCTTCTCATATTTCGTTGGCTAAAATTACATATAAAAGCAGAATTTTTAATTGCCAAGGACAAGGGAAACAGAATTCCCTTGCTGGCTCTAGACCCCTGGGCATATGCACACTGAGGCTGATTGGAGGCCTCCTGCCATGAGCACACACAGAAGCTGAGTTCCCCAGTGTAACTGAAGTTTTGTGTCTAAGGAAAATAGGAGTAATGGTTAGTTCAACAATCAGTGTTTTCTGATGGAATTTCTGGCTTGAGCTGTTCAATATTTTGTTTCTTAAATTATTTTTTGTAAGTTGCATTTTGTTGTACATTTTTACATAGTGCCATAGTTGGCAAAAAATAATTTCTGCACACAAGTAACTGTTTAAAAGGTGTAAAAGCAGTCAGGCTTTGGTGGTGAACGCTTTTAATCCCAGCACTCTGGAGGCAGAGGCAGATGGATCTCTGTGAGTTTGAGGCCAGCCTGGTCTACAGAGCTAGTTCCAGGACAGGCTCCAAAACAATACAGAGAAACCATGTCTTGAAAAATCAAATATGTGTGTGTGTGTGTGTGTGTGTGTATGCAGGGGTTTTTACTATTGTATGGGTAGAAAGAAATCACCTCAAATAATAACAACCAAATCTAGCAGTACACAAATTCTTGCACTCCATCCCACTTTTCTCCCAGCATTCAGGATCAATCCCAGAACTTTAAACTTACTAGTCAAGTGCTTTACTCTGAGTTGTATCCCTAACCATTTTTTACAATAAAGATAATTTTCTTTCTCATTCTTTTTATTTTATTTACTTTTAACCCACTGATTCTAATTAGTGCTACTCATGTGCACAGAGGTGTGAGAAATCCACTGGGCCACAGACATCCTGCCAGTAGCTACCTCCCTAAAAGAAGAGTGACTCTGCTTCCCTCCAAAGGCTCAGAGGGGTGGGTGGAAGGCCTGCAAGGGTCAGAGGATGGTAGGAATGCCGTGAATCACTGTTCAAGCCTGTTAAAATTCTAACCTAGGGACTGGAGAACTGGCTCAACAGTTAAGAATATGCATACTATTCCAGAAGATCTGAATTGAGTTTCCAGCCCCCGTGTCAGGCAGTTTATAGCCCCATGTGAAGGAGTTAGGTGTCACATCCCCTTCTGAAGCCCTTTTATGGACCTAATCCATGACTTTCTTCTTACAGTAACCAGGACATTTAATTTACAGATAGTAACTATTAGCAATTGTAAATTTATGTGTGTGAATATGAGTTTAAACATTTTAGTCATCTACTACATAATTATTTTAGTGCAAATGGCTGTAGAAAATAAGTCCTGAATTCAAATTAACACTTTCACTTTTGAAAGGAAGTACAGTTATGACTATAGAGTACCTGGATGAATGTGATCTTCAGACCAGAGCTATAAAAGGTCCTGCACTGCAGTGACAGCTGAGGGATTTAGAGGATGGTGGGGAAGTACTTGTGGTCTCAATCTGTAACTGTGAGGTTAAAAAATACGATTTTTATTAGTTTTCATAAAATAGCTATATTAGGCCAATAAGTCTCACTAATGTTATTAAAATCAAGACAATGAGAAGAAAAACCATTCTTACCAACTACCCATTTTTTGCCTTTAGATGTAAATCTTTAGGGAAAATCAAGTCATAAATAAATGTATTATTGACTCACATATTTAAATGTAATTGTGTCTTATAATTTTCTGTCTTTACATTACTAGAATCATAATTAGTTGAAAATAATTTTATATTCCCCCAAAGATGCAGTATTGAGATGGCTATTCTTGGTTGTGAACTTGACTTCATCTGGAACTATCTAAAACCGAAATATAGGGGCACACCCGTGAGGGAATTTTTCTTAATTAAATCATTTGAAGTGGGGAGACCCACTTATAATTTAGATCATTAAGGAGTGAAGTTACAGCTTTGATCCAGAACTCTTGAAGTGGGAAGGTCTACCTTTAATATGGCCCACACCTTCTGCTGGCACCCAATATAAAGGATATGCAAAAAAGGAAGTTTGCTCTCTCTTTGCCTGCTTGCCCATACTCTCACTAGCAGGTCCATTCCTCCACTGGCATTAGGGCCTACTCCTTGGGAATTCTGGCATATATTGAATAACCAGCTTCAACATGCAGCCTCATGGACTGAACAATTGCTAGATTCTTAGAACTTCTATTGGTAGGCAGCCATTGTTGTTAGCCTGTAAGTCATTCCAATAAATCCCACATATATATGAATATTATGTTATATGTTATAAATTATGTGACATAAACATATTGTCTTCTCTCTCTCTCTCTCTCTCTCTCTCTCTCTCTCTCTCTCTCTCTCTCTCTCTCTCTCTTCCACACACATACACATACACACAAGTACATATTGTGAGAGCCTTGACTATCACTAGTGTCATCCCAGAAGAACAAAGAGACCAACTTGGTAATGTTTGAGTAGTCCCAGTTATAGGTGTATGAGACCTCTGTGAAACCATAGCATCTTCTATGCCTCCTCCTCCCACAGCTGGGTGTTCTCAAGTATGCCAAAGCTTGTCCAATCTGATTAAACCAGAAAACCCTACCCACCACTGTGACTTCCTATTTCTGTATCATCCCAGGTGATATGGTCCTGTGTCTACACATTCCTGTTCTTATTAATGCTACTCATGCACATTGAACACTGGGGCATGGGTGACCAACTTTCCTGGTTTCTCTAAGACATGTGACTTTCAACTCTAGAACCCCAGAATTCCTAGGTAAACTGTGGGATGAGTGAGTCATCCCAATACCAGCTCAATCACCTTCCTTTTAAAAGAATTTTTTTTAATGTGTTTTGTGTGCATGTATGTCTATGTACCATGTGCATGCATGGTGTCTGCAGAAGCCTGAAGAGGGTATTTCCTGGAACTCAATAATAGGGTTGTAAGCAGCCATGTTGGTGCAGGTCCCCTAGAAGAGCAACTGGTACTCAATTGCTGAACCATCTCTGCAGTCTCTGCAGTTCTTATCAATCCTATTCTCATTCAGGCTAAGCCAGCTCTCTTAAATTACTTTTTCCCATTTAAATATGCATTCATATATTCATTTAAAAACATATTCATTACCAAATGATAGTTTGCAAATATTAAGCCTGTAAGGACCATATCCCTTTAACTATTTCCTAGTACTTAGATTTCTCATGTTTAATAAAATAAATCATAAAATTATAAACTCTCATCATTTTAAAGCATTACTCGAATTTCTTTAGTTTAGCTAAATAAAATAATAAACTCAGGGGTAGGGCAGGCTTGGGTCCAAGCTTCTACCATGTTTTTGCTGATGACATATATGTTTATTTAACCTTTCTGATTTCCAACTTAAGGGGAATTTGCAAACATTGCCTTCCCTCCAGGAATATTACAAGTCTCATAACCCTGACCAAGGAACACTTTGGTCTCACTGATATTGCATGGTAGATGTTAATGAGTTATTACAATGGATTCATTGTAGTCTTCCACATGCGGTGTCTTTTAGAGAGTTTATGTCAAACCAGGCAAAAGCTGTTATTAAAACTACTGATGGTTGTTTGCAGCTTCAGTTTGGCCCCAAAAGACTTTTGCATTCAGCGGCTGTATCAGAAGGGTCAGGCCTTCAAGATTGTTCTACACATCAAACAGCATCAGATCACAGCCAGGAGGAACCAGATAGCTGCAAATCCAAGAGTAAAAACAATTCTTGTTTTATGTCAGCATCCAAGAGAAACAGACCTGTCAGTGTGCCAGTGGGTCAGCCGAGGTAATCAAAGCCGTTTGCTGTTCTTTTTAACCAACTGTTGAAGCTCTTTTATTTGAGCAGAATTTACACTGATTCCGTTGACTATTTCAGACATTAACACATAGCATATCTTTTAGGTTTGGGTTCTGTTTTCTGTTATTGGATTTTTACTTTGAAAACACTGGAGTCAGAGTGTCGCTAATTATATTTTAGAAAACGAGATGCTCTTCAACCTGGGTTATCAAAAACTGAAAAGAATGCTGGAGGCAGAGTGTCTGCTTAGAAGGCATTTATTTGAAATAGAAATGCATGCTATTGGTATTTAACTATATTTTGAAACTGAATCAAACACAAATGTATATGTATTTTATCCATCTGGTACATACATTTTAGAGTATTGTAAACTGTTAACCTAAGAGGTAATGGAAAGAAGAAAATGTGGCAAAGGTAAAAACTAAGGCCCTGAGACTTCCATTGCATCTAGGTTTTTGAATATACAGGTATGTTGTAGTTTTAACTTAATTTTACTTCAAGTTTTTATTTTAAAATGTTGACTTTACTAGCCTTGTAAATGAGAATAATTAGAGAATTCTGAATAATATTTTTGGCAGTTTACTATGTACTTTTGAAAAACAAAATCAAGACCGCTATTGAATGAAGATTAAAAACCTAAAATCTCAATACTTACTAGCCCCCAGTTTGAAATTGTAAAAATATAGGCAACAAAGTTAATTTTTGAATTCAAGTTTTCATCATAATAGACCTATTTTAATTTCTTATATTCTTTAAAAATTAAAGAACTTTCTTTCATAATTGTAAACACTTGTGGAAAAGTCTTAGCCATTTAATATCCTGTGATATTAAGCCCCTTCTATTGTTTTGGCTGTCAAAACATGGCAGGTGTCTGACTGGCTCTAATTCATCATGTACATAATCTAAAAAAGAATGCTTTGGGGTTTTATTAGTAAGTGGCCAGAATGATTCCTTCTGAGAGAGGAACAGTTTTGGCAAACATCCTATTGTGTGTTTGGATACTTAAACAGTGCTGATCTCATTGTTTCAAAAGTTTTGTGTGAGATCTTACTTGTAGGAACAATTCTATTAGAGAATTGTGAGATAGTATTTTGTTTTTTAAAGTTTTAAGTGATTAACATTATGCACCAAGTTTTGTGGGTTTTTTTTTCTTTTAGAGCAGCAGAGTCTTCTCTAAAACTGGCGTCACCCCACAATTGCCAAGCATTGTCTCAGAGATATAAACTTCAACCAAGAGTCATTAGAGTGACAGCTTACAAAAATGGATCTGCAACAGCATTTGCCAAAATTACTGCCCCAACCATCGCCTCGGTAACTATCCCAGCATTTTCAATTCTTTATCTCATTCTTATTATAATACAAACAAATAAGAAAAACAATTATTGTGTTAAAATCTTGTTTAAATCTGAATCTATATTGCTTATATAGTCATAGCAATTTTGCTACTTTTCTACTTTAAAGTAAATACAACACCGTGGTGGTTAGTAATTAAACAGATTAATTAAACAAATGCAATGGCGATGCATTTTGGAGAATTGTAAAAACACAGAATGTGTATGAATAAAACTAGACAGTACTATGACATTTTTACCGTTTGATTTGGTTTGTTTTGTTTTGGTTTGGTTTTTTTTTTTTGTTGTTGTTCCATATTTTCAACTGCTGGGAAACAGTCACAGCATTGATTGAGTTCCTGAACCTGACAGGAGACTCTATTGACCTTCTATTTTTGTTCTGTGGTAATGTGCTGCTGTTCTACCTACATAGGATTACTATGTCCTACCTGTTACTTTCTCCTAGTTGCTGGAAGCGTGCACACACAAGCTGAATCTGAACATGGCCGCACGACGAGTGTTCTTGGCAGACGGCTCGGAAGCCTTCAAACCTGAAGATATACCCCATGAAGCCAACGTTTATGTTTCAACAGGAGAGCCCTTTTTCGATCCATTCAAAAAAATTAAAGGTAAAAAAGAAAAAGAAACACCACACTCCTCCACAATAAATTGCTTAAGGAATGCAATTAAAAAATGATTTTCTTCCTGTCTTTTTTGCATGGTTTAACAAAACTAATGTTTACGCATTTACAGCTCAGTAAGAGGATAATGTGCTTAATGAAAGAAAAATCCACTGACAGCCACGTTTATTGCCCTTCATTAGCATTGGTGCTTAATTTAATATAGATCTGAATAGACATTAGGGAGCCTGCAGGAGGTTAAATGGTGAAAATATAATAAATTAAATCAGAGATTATTGAATTTACTGTTTAGTTTATGTGACACTCAGCAGACACAATTCATTAGATGTATGCTCTCAGAAAATAGTTCAGAGTTTCATTTACACTCTTGATCTTTTTTTTTTTTCGGATTGCATTAACATAATTAAGAAATTGTGGCAAGGAATGAACAAATAATTCTATGTACATGTGATTCTCCCAGTAATGTTACTCATAAAGAAAATGCTACAGCTCACTCTTAATTTTTTTACTTTTAAGTATTTATATTTATGTATTTATATATAGAATTTCAGACAGAGATTCTGCTCAGGGTTTTTCTCCCATGTGCTTATATTTAAGATTTTGGACATGTGAGGTTGTCTAAATTTTAATTTCTAAAATTAAAAAAGCCTCTTCTCAATGTGAAAAAACACATTTAAAGAAAGAGAGGAAAGTATCCATATCTTAAAACATTTCTTCCAAGTATGTTGTACAGAGAGCTTGTTATCCAGTGTTCCACACAATGGTAGCTTTAGGTAATGTGAAAGACAGCCTCGCCATAAGAAACAGCATGTCTGACTGCTGTGTCCCTGATGCTTCTAATACCGCATTGGAAGCAATTTCTCTGCCACTCCTGTAAAGTTGGTGGAGCAAAGGCAAGCCTAGGCAGTGACTGTATGAGCCAAAGAAAACTAATTCTAGAGTTCATTACAGAGGAGACGATGGAAGCCCCCATGCATTAATGCTACTGTATAAGATGAAACTGGAATTTCTATCATGTCTGTAACACTTGACATCAGAAAAGAAACAGTTTCTTGAATTGGGACACTGTGGCACCTTTAAAGGGAGCTGCTGGAATCGCATTCACTGCAACCTCCCTGTGCGATAGCAGACTCATATGCTTTCAAATTTTGCTTTAACTTTAGACAGTGTCTGTCTCATTTTATATCCACAGAAACATTTGCTTACACAAAACATTTTAATAGGCAAATATATGTTTCTACAATTTTAAAAACTCCATATATTTATATACTATTTATTCACCAAAATCCTTGATTAGTTATATAAGAACAAAAAATCTGTGCTGTTTAGTGAGGTATCACAAAAGAGAAACATAAAGATTTTCTGTAGGTAAACTAAGGGGAAAAAATTCCTGGAAATGTATGCACAAAATGATAATGTCACATTTGTAGCTATTCTTGGTGGGTGGGTTTTAAACATACAGGCTAATTTTTTCTCTCTCCCCATTCTACCTTTATGAAAAGCCAAGTCCAGATCAACAACAACAACAACAACAAACTTCTCTGCTTTGTCTGCACATCCTTGGCTGTGTTTCATTGTGACATGTACTGCTGTTCTTTTCGCACCAAAATGTTGGCACACACTCCTGAAAATTTCACACCATCTCTTGCTGGATCAGCAAGCTTAACCCACCAAAATCTGGTGTTGTGCAATGGTTTTTGACTGATAATCAATCTTTATGCTGCTCGACAGTTGTTACTGGGACACGGAGAGAGCAGGTGGCAGATGTGTCTTGTCTTTTGAGAGAAGAAATTGTAGGTGAGCTTGGACACAGACTAGCACATCACATGTCCGTTAAAAAGATGTAAGATAAGTACACTGACATTTGGTTACTTTCAAAATGTTGAGAATGTAAATGTAAATACATGTTTGTATACGTACATGCGCACACACACACACACACACACACACACACACACACACACTTACAGGTATACTGTGAAAATAAACCATGTATGAATGACTCTCAAGACAGAAGACAAGCTTAGTAAAAGGAGGCACAAAGCGCTGCTGAGGGCAAGCAGGAAAGCCACTGGCCAGTATCAGTGACACAGCCTTCTCATCTGCACATGTGTTTTAGAGACAGTCAGCACAGAGGCACCAGAGTCAGTGACCTGACATTACCTTAATTTTGTCCTCCCAGCAGTTTATAGAGATTTCTGTATGCTTGCATGTAACCAGCTAGATCAGAGGAGATGAAAGAAAGGACTAATGGTTGTATAGCTATTTCTTTATGTTTAATTATCCTCTCATCTCTGATTTAAATTTGGTTTACCTCGATTCAATAAAATCTTAAGCCAATATCATTTTTTATTGTGTGCCTACTATGTATTTAGCCCTAGCTTAGGGATAGAGGTCCAGGACATTGCAAAGCTTAACAAAGGTCTATAAGTCAGAATATGACTACTTAGCAGTAGAAGCACAATTCAGTAGTGTATATCAAATGGATTCTCCCAGGAAAAATTTATTCTATTTCTCCCACAAGAAGGTCAAAAAGTCAGCATACTATTTTGGCAATTTTATTTCCATATTTTATTTTTCTTAACTTAAGCT
Organism: Cricetiscus sungorus; assembly: GCA_030556225.1. Classification (NCBI taxonomy): domain Eukaryota; kingdom Metazoa; phylum Chordata; class Mammalia; order Rodentia; family Cricetidae; genus Cricetiscus; species Cricetiscus sungorus. The sequence goes on from JANBXA010000372.1 coordinate 43,203,840, forward strand.
TTAGAAAATCAGTGTAGATAGTGAAAATTGCCTCTTATGGAAAGTAACCCCAAATTTACTAAGAAAAAAGCGCCCCAGCATATGTCTATGGTTTGTACTGTTCATTGTCCCTTTGAGTATCACTGCTGACAGCCAGTATTACTGCTTCTAAAAGTCTAACAGAGCTATCCACACACCTCAGACAACAGAGGGGTCATTTAGGGGTCAGGCCAAGGTGGATACTGTCTGCGAGCGTTTCCTGTTAAAATGTAGAATTAGACTATTATTTTGAATTGAACACCTAATTAAAAAGGTTAGGATGGGAGATTTAAAAAAAAAAGAAAAGATGGAAATGATCAGAAAATAGAAATGTTTTATATGAAGACTATTCATGAAGATGTCTTACTAGCTCTTATAATTCCATCATGGGGCATTTCTGACATTTATTAATGATCATGTCAGAAAGAGGCCTTTGACCAAGCTCTCAGATTCACAGTTATATTGTTTAGATTTTATTGCGTTTTCCATACCCTCTGCTTGGTGTCAGTAAAGAGAAAACTTCCTGAATCCACTCCATGGGTTTTTTTGTTTGTTTGTTTGTTTGTTTGTTTGTTTGTTTTGTTTTGTTTTAAGAGTTCAGCTACTTAATAATATCTGCTAAAGATACAAGCAATGCTCTGGCATGACTTACGTATTATAAAGAAGACAGAGCCAAGTTCTAGTGTATGGAATCTAATTGTTTTTAAGAGTTGTGGTCCTCTGTTTTCACCTCTTTACATATGCTACTCTGCTATTTGGCTCTCATTTATAGCAATTCCTTTCTGCCCTGAGCTTTGTTAGGGAGACTGAAGGTTGAGTATTATGAGTAAGACTGCTCATCCCTTGCATGCTGTAAGATGTAGTCACAGGGGAAAATATCCATGAAAGGAGTTCTCGGTACTACACCTAAGATCTATATTTAAACCTGAAGATTTTCTGCTAGCTTCCATGTGATCTACCAAATGAAATAATTTGCTGTGACAGCTTGTGATTGACAAGAATATGTGTGAGCACATTTAAAACAGGCCAGCTTTTCATGTAGAAATAAATGTCAGTGAAATGATGGATTCTCATCATTTTAATTATTGATGATTTGGAAATATTTCAATTCCATGACATATAAGAACACATTATAAATAGCAGCATAACACTTTTTCTCATATCTGCGTCAATAATGAAATGTTCTGTCATATTTTGTTTTTCAGAAAATGCATTAGTTTAATGAACCTGGAATCATGCATTATTGTTTCATTATATGTCTAGTGAGTTTGACTTCAATGGCTGCTTTATTCTGCCAATGCTAACTCTAGGCTTTGTGACATGTACCTATAGGGTTACCATGCCTTAATTCAGAGTTAGGCTTAGTTTTCTCGTGTTCTTTTTCATTTTTTTGAATAGGATATATCTATATACATATATTAGGTAAGATCATTAGTTTATCTCCCACTTAGCTGCATATTCTATTTTTGATAACTGAGTATAAAACTATAGACATATTTTATACATTTTCCCATTCCAACTTTTTAAAAAATCAGTAAGTATGTATAAACAAATGTGGATTTGAAGTCACTTGCAGAACACCAAAAAGTACCTTTAGGTGACGAGAAAATTGCAACGTATGTGTGTATGTATCTCTAGGACATATGTATTTCAATTACAAAGTCATTGAGAAGCACCCAAAACTCTTAGAATTTTCACGAAATATTGAGTTGTGTGTTTATACATAAGCCATGCTTCTCTAATAAATAACTGCAAACCTATTGCTACCCACACAATCTAAATGATGGTTTATTTGTGCCCAGCACCCAGTTATGAGCAGAGCACTAAGTATAATACACTCACTGCTCTCACTGTAATGCTACAGACCAGTATAATATATTATATGTGGTTCCAGAATCCAATATTGTATAAGTCTAAATGATTCATTACTCATTGGTATATAAACCTTATTTAGCATAAATAGTCAAGTGTATTGTTTAAATATGAATCATTTCTTAGATTATGGGTCTCCACTCTGGGTTTTTCTGAAAAATTCCATAATGCATCATAAATATGCCTTTATGATATAAATATCATGTTAACTTTAAATTTTTTCTCTTTTGTGTGTGTGTGTGTGTGTGTGTATGTATGCATGTGTATGCACAGAACCAAGGTAAATATCAAATGTTTTCCTCAGTCACTGTCCACTTTATTTTTTTGACTCAAGATCTCTCACTTAACTATTTGGCTAGACCTGCTGTACTATGAGCCCGAGGAATCCACGTTCAGTTTCTACTCCCCTAGTTCTGGGATTACAAGTGAGCCACCATGCCAGGCTCTTGCATGGACACTGGAAATCAAACTCAGGTCCTTATTCTTGCTTGGCAAGCACTTTATTAACTGAGCCATTTCCCCAACCCATGTTAACTTTTTTGAAATCCAATAAATTCTAGGTATGAAGCCGCACTTGAACTCAAACATTTTAGACAATTGTATTCTATCCTTTGCAAAGAACTCTAAGAAACATTAATTCTTACTAGGACAGTAACTCAGAAGTCTTATAAACGTTGTCCTTATCACCTCAAATTGTTGTGTGGGACAGTGAACTCAGCTCCCAAATGCAGCTGAGAAAGATCAAAAGAAAAATTTTCTACCCCCAAACCCATTGATCCCTGGGTAAGAGAGAAGGAGGACTGGTGTTAGCGAAAGGGGGTTTCCCCTTCATTCTGTATATTTTCAACAGATATTTACCAAGTTCTTACATAGTTTCAGACACTGACCCAAGACATGAAATAGTAGTGTGAATAAGACAGTAGTCTCATGAAGCATTGGTTTCAATGAGGTAGAGGAGATTAAAAAAAAAATGAATAACAAACTAAACATGGTTCTTCTTGACAATGTAAGTGCAATAAAGGAAATAAAATTTAATATAGTAATAAGAATAGTATCATGAAGACAGCGGAAGAAAATTCTAGAACAGATGCATTTTTTCCAGAACCCTTTAAATCAAGTCTGTTAAGATAGTTCTCTACCTGTGCCCCCCCCTTTCTTACCTACCATGAAAATCAATTTATGTATTTGATAGCTACTTTTCCAGGGTGGTTTGCCTTTCCAACTGTTTAGTTTAGAAGTTCCAGACATCTAGGAGAGATGTGAGACACACACTACTGGTTAGTGGGAAGAACAGTGGACTTGAAATCACTTGATCTGAACAATTCTCATTCCTCATTTGTGGTTGTGGGTAAAGTGGTCTAGTGTTGATTTGCAAATAGAGGTAAAATCCCTAGATTTTAAAAATTATTTTCTACTAAAAACAAGTTGCTTGAAAATCAAATGTGTAGGAGTTCCTTGTAGAAAACAGAGACATAGAGAACAGGCGCTGGAGTTTATATAGCATGTTATAAATATGACTAAGATTCCAGAGCTTCTCATAGGAACCTTGTGTCCACTCCTAATTCCCCAAAATAGCTGGCTGACTAGGTTCAGGGAAACAACAACAATAATTCCTTTATACTTTCTTATCACTGCCAGGAAAGCAAATTACACCATGAGCCTGGGCAATCTCTTAATCTCTCTAAACCTGAGTTTCCTCATCCACAAATTGAGCATAATGAAACAGACCTCACAACATGACTGTGAGAAGTAAATCAGATGAGGTGTGTGAAAACTTGGCATGTGGAAGGTGTTGAAAATACGCTGGTCCCTGGGTTTCAACTGTTTTCTGACCTTTGCTTCATCCTTGGGTTAGCTTGTCTCTGCAAGCCTTTCATACCTGTCACAGGTACTTGATTTTACTGCCAAAATATTTGCCAGGTCTGAAATCTTGAAACAAATGCAACTGAGTTAAAATATGCACCACACAGTTGCACACATAACATGATATGGGAGATATAGTTAGAAGCTTTGAATCCTCATTGCCAGTGATGTAAGTAAAAAGCAAGGCCTTTTATAAAGAGGCCCAATGGCCTTACTTGCTCTGCCCCAGGGAGCTGCATTTTAAGATGTGTTCTTGATCTTTACCTTTCAGCTACTGTAATTCATTTGAAGAGAGTTCATAAAAAAGTTCAGGGAAAGGATGTCAACATTTTGATTGGCACAGTCAATGGGATGTTTATGATTTTAATCAAATTTAAATTGAAGACATACTTCAAATGATGTGTCAGACTGGTGTTACTGAGTTAAAACCTAGTGACAACCACTGTCATTATTAGTTAAATATAGCCGTCATGCCTATAGCAATAAATGATGACACCTAAGAACATGAAGAAACAAGGCTCAAGGATTTTGAGAAGAGGGAGTGACTAGAAACTCCAAGGAATGCAGGAATGTGACCTGCATCTCATCTATTTACCAAACACAGAAGCAATTGTATTCTGGGCAGATGATGTAATTGAATATAGCAGTATGTTTTCTTACTGTCAGAGCATTTCTATTTTATAAACTCATCTTATACTCATCAGATTTGTTTGTTCACATTTAATGTCATTATCTATACCTGCCACAGCATCATGTGTGTTCAAGTTTATTATCCAACCATGAAAGAATTAATTTTTGAAAATTAGTGATAATTTTTAGTAGGTTTTATGAATCAAGGCTCCAAGTTAGTTGCTATTATTCTAATGACATAAGAAGGCAGAATTCCTTTGCCTGGTACATGCAAAGTGGAAAATTACAATGTGGGGACCACTTAGGATTATTTTATTTTATGGCACATACTTTCATTTTTAAACAGGGAATCAGATAAATGCAGATAACACAAGCAGACTATAAAGTGCTTTCTCTTCTAAATGGTTTGATAAAGAATAAAGTGCACAAAAATAGGTCATGGATTACTCAAAATTAAATGGAATTGGTCCACAGAATTATCAGAGCCTTTAAGAGAATAGTCTATGAACTGGCCCTTCCTTTGACTGTTTCACAAGCTTACACTAAGCTTCAAATCATCACTGGATCCTAGTTACCTCTTTTTTTTTGCATGATTGAATCTTAACCTCCCAGGAAGGAGGGTCTCAGGAATGTAACAGCAACAAACCTGCAACCTTAATTCATCAAACCCACTCAAAAACATATTTACAGATTAAAACTTTTGTAGTCAGACAATAAACTTGAAAATGCATGGCTACGTGTGCTTAACATGGTACTGGAAGGCGTCAAGTGTTGCTAGAGTTTCAGTGAAAATGATATGGAAGAATGAGCCCTCTTTTGTTGGCAGTTGACTATGTAGAGACTCTGCTGATTCAAGAAGAGTCCAAGCTGGGCACGATGGGGCAAACCTGTAACCCTAGCACTTAGGAACCTGAGGAGGATTGAGAAGATGAAGCCAGCCTGGGCTGCATAGTGAGATCTTTCCTCTAAAGAAAAGAAAATCAACAAAAGGAAAGAGAAAAGCAATGCTGCAGAGAGTCCTGAGGTTCTAGATGTTGAAGCTCATGCTTGAGATGATATCTGATCTGTTGCTTCTCTGGGGTAGCTCATACATCTACATTGCATTCTTAACATCCCCCTTTGTCTTTATCATATTTATAACCATCAAATTGTAACTATTGATGAAAGGTTTGCTGTTCTACCCGGACCAAGTTTGCCTAAGGCAGAGACCACGATTGCCTTGTTCACTGCTAGTTTTTGGCACAGGGCCTGGCCAGATGTCACAGATGTGCATTTATTGTTCAGTGGGTGTGTAGGATGTGTAAAAGACCAAGTGCATGAAACGTGGTGAGCCATTGAGGTGGCAGTAGAAGGGTGGAATACCTTCTTGGAGCAACCTGTTTGGCTGTATACAGTGATAGGACTCTATCCAGGACACATCTAGGCTCATGAGACACGTCTTATATTCCTCATAGTATCTTTTATTGTCTGTTTGTTTTGAGAGGGTTTCTCAGTGTAACAGCCTTAGAGGTCCTGAAACTAGCTCTGAGGACCAGGCTGGCCCTGAACTCACTGAGATACAACTGCCTCTGCCTTCTAAATGCTGGGATTTAAGGCACAGGCCACCACCGCCCTGCTCCTCATAGTTTCTTAAGTAGTATAAGTGCTTTACACTTATTAGAAATAAGGAACAAAAGATGGTTTCCCTTGGGACAGCTACTGCTGTCCTGTGGGTACCTGTGGGTACAGACTCACTCCTTTTATAATTCCAAATGGGATAAGTGGTAGAAGAGGAGAAAAGAGATTAGTAGTGGGATTCTATTTCCTTTAAACATATTTTTATTTGTATCTTGTGTTGTGTGTGAGAGAGACAGAGACGGGGGTCATAGATACAGGTGCCTTTGGATGTCAGACCATCCGATTCCCTCAAGCTGGAGTTACAAGTGGTTGTATGTTGCCCAGTATAAGTGCCAGGATCCAAACATGAGTCCCATTGATGAGCAGAAGTACTTTCAATCACTGAGCCATCTCTCCAGCCCTGAGATTCTAATTCTTACAAAGGAACCAGAGAGTCTTGGTCCTAGGAGCTGAGACTTTGGGGGTTTGAGGAAGTCAGTGAATGAACAGACATGTTCAGAAGTAAATCTGGCTAGAATTAAGTTTCTTGTTTTAATGCCCAGCCTGGCTTGTTGCCTCACACACTCTAGAGTTGCCTCAGGTTTTTGTTAGTGCCCCACTGCCCACTCCCGCTGTCCAATACAATGTTCTTCCTCAGTAGTGCTGAAGCTGAGTCCGACCTTCTAGGCTGCTTCTTCTTGATGTTAGATGTAATATTTTCACTATTGCCATCAGCTTTCTGACCACATTTCTTAAAATCACGTCTTCAGAGCCATGAACACATGGCTTAATCTCTCTCAACAGAAGGTTTCCCTGGGGTTTCTGTTCTCATATAGGAGATCCATTTCAAGACAGACTTCTAGAACTTTCCTTTCCCTCCTCTATCCCCAATAGCTTTGCCCTTTTGCAAAATGGATTTTCTGTAATGCAATGGAAGAATTTTTGAATAGTTACCTTAAAAATCTAGAAGGACCTGCTTTGAGCAATGTGGTACTTCTCAGTGCTTCACCTGGGGAGTTGGCCCAGTTACTTCCGGCCACCTCTGTTCTGGCTTCTCAGCATGTCACGTGACTCAGCCTTCCCCTAAAACGATTCTTCCCTCCTAGGTTTTGCTTTTCTTTTTTTCTCCCTATTGAAGTATCCTTCAAATCCTGTCTGACCTGCTTTTTGAAGACCTTTTGGCCACTGTGTTCTGTGAGGTGCATGTTCCCTCAGTCCCTGCATACTTCTGACCCAGCACCTGCTGCACAACATGCTGTCCTGGTTCTCTCAGACCAAGAACTGTTGGCAGTTTTATGAGAACAGTGTCCACAACAGGGACTGCAGGGCAGATGGGCACTATATGCTTATGCAATAAATATTTGGGTAAATTATTATATAATGTAGGGGCCAGCATCGTATGCCTTCCTCAATCATTATTTTGCTTTACTGTTTTTAGACAAGATCACTCACTGAATACATAACTCACCAGTTGTCTACACTAGATAGTCAGCAAGCTCCAAGGATCCTCCTGTTCTTTGTCTCTCCCATAGTGACATTTAAGTATGAGACACTGTCCCACAATTGTCCTGTGGGTGTTGGGAATCCAAACATAGGTCATCATGCTTGTGGGGCCAGCATTTCAACAACAGATCCACTTCCCCAGCCCCCAAGCCAATAATGTTTAAAGTTTATTTCAGCCCCCAGTTTTGTAAGTGAAGCTAGTATATGCTAAGCCTGTGGACCCTTTGCTTCAGCTTTTCTAAGTTATTCTCCACGATGCATTAAGAAAACCACAGCAATGAAATGGTCATCAGAAATATAACGTACAAAGAAAACATCCATCAAGTTAAAGTATTGCTTAGATTGCAGTCTTAGACTGCCTGCACCCACGGGGAGAGGTGAGTGTGGGGCCTTCTCTGGCCCACCTTCTCCTCCCCTTCCTTGGAGTCTCCTGACCTGGGAACTGTAAAAATACTGCTTAATATCAACCCAATAGCTTCTGGGGTACTAGGCATGCTCTGATATAACAGTTGTTGAGTATTTTACAAATATTTGTTGGGCATTACAGAATCCCATGCCCTGTATCTGATGTTGGCTACTCAGAAAGGAACATGTTATTGTTTTGTTAAATGTATCCAGATACCAGTCTGTAGCACTGCTGCTGCTAGCTCATTTAATGCTGCAGGCTGCAAGAAGCCAGACCTGTTCTCCTGCTTTCATGCCCTTGGGGCTGGCTCATCCACACCTCCTTCAACCGGCCAGCTTTAGCTGAACAGTGTTACCTACCTGAGGCTCAAGGCCAAGTGATGCAGCTCTTACAGGGTAAGACCAGTTGTCCTACTCTCAAGTCTCTGAGGCAAGCTCTCCCACCTGCCTCAGGTGGGGCAGGGAGCGGAGTGGGGGACCACCTTTCCCTCACCCATGCCACCACCACCACAGGGCAGACCAGGTGGGGCTGGGTCAGCCTTCCCCATGTCTGAGCTGCCCAAGCAAGGTGCAGGGCCTGCTCTCCAGAGTGCTGCAGCTGGTAAGGGTTAGGACCAACTTTCCCACTCTCACAACCAAGGGCCAGCTCTCCCACCTGCAGCAGCCAGCAAGGAGAAAGGGGAAAAGGAGCATCACATGACAGGCAAGTAGTGGGGCAAGGTCTCCCACACTCATACCCTAGGGGCCTGCTTACCCTTCTATACCGCTACCAACATGGTCAGCCCCACTGTGCTGTCCAGCCAAGGTGCAGGACACACTGTCCCCGGAGTGCTTCAGGTGGTGAGAGGCAAGGAAATCTGCCATTTTAAATGAGAATTTCTTGCTACTTGAGGCACTTATGCACTGGAGGAAAAACACAGTGTAACAGTTAGGGAAGAAGGCTATGCAGTTGGTAATCATTTTATCTTTGATTATTATCATTATATACATATGTATGTATGTATGTGTATGCACAAATATATATATATATATATATGTATACACGTGCACACACACACACACACACACACACATATATGTGTGTGTATATGCTGAGTCTGTTTTTGTGGTTAGTGTATATATAGTTTCAAGGCTGACCACTGCATTGGACATCTCTGGGAAAGGCTTTCTCCCAACAGTCTTTAGTTGCCTGTACTTCCTGGTATTGTTTAAGTTTTATTTGCAGCCATTTCTGGTGAGACTGTTTCACTTAGTTTCTCCATGCCCCTCTCCTCTCAGCTCCAGGTTACTCTACCCATGCACGTTCTCTTTCTGTGAGTTTACTTAAATTTTTAATATTTCATGTAAATGGAATAATTTGTCACTTCTTTCTATTAGTGCAATGTTTTAGAGGTTTATCCTCATTATAGCATATATCAGCATTTCATTCATTTCTATGGTTGGACAATATCCCATTATGTATGTTCAATAGTATATCCATTTGTTCATTGATAGGCACCTTTCAGCTGTCAATCGTGCTGCTATGGTTATAATGCACAGGTATAAAAGTGCCATTTCTGTGTAAAAGGAGTCACATTTCCTTCATGGTGAGTGCTAACAGATACCTAATAAATTAGGTATTCTTGGGTATATAAAAATAGAGCTATTTTTCTCATTAGTACAAATAAGAACAGATGGAGGCATCAATGTGTTTCTATGTAATGTGTAATTTAAAATTAAGATCTAAAATAAATTGAATGCATGAGTAAGGTAAACAGTTTAGGTAAAGATTATTTTATTTATGAAACCTCTTAAAAAGAAAGACCGACAGCGGCTTAGTGTGTAATGTGCTACTTTCCTGTTTTCATCCATGTATTTTTTGAAGCCTAACATAGTAATTTAGCTGCATTCCATTAATGTTGGTGGGAGTTTGAAACTGAAATCCCCTTTGTACGTGTCTTTGAAAATCTCTAGGTCAAAGTAAAATGTTAATGAAAAGCTGTTCTTCACTTTCAGTTTAGTGGTTTAGAAAGCGCCTCCCTGCTCCTCACAGAAGTGCCAGGGAAGGTCACTGATTAGAGGTCGTCTGCTCTAAGGCAACAGCAAAAGGCAAAGTATTAGAGAGGAAACGGGTTTCCCCAAAGGAAAGAACACAGGAGTTCAAGTCTCGCGTTGTTTCGCGTAGCAAAGGCCACTGGACACTTTTAGTGGACCCCTGAAGCCAGGAGCATGTGATCAGGGATAGAGGCATGCTAAGGTGAATTTTAATTAGGACTAAATTGTGGTATTACTCTTTCATAGCCTGAACATCTGTTCCCTTCAGAAATGATGATTTATGCAGGCGATCAGAGAAGACAGCTTGCTATAGCTTATGTCACGGCTAGTGGGTAGCTGGAGAAGCTGGAGGTAGCATTTCAGAAAGCCAGCATCTAAATGGAGACTGGCCAGTGAGTATGACATAGGAAAGAGGGAAAAGGGAAGCATGTGTCCATCTTTAAATTCTGATGCCAAATACTGACTTGAATTAAAAAAAAAAAATACCTGTCTTCTAGACCATCTGCTGTTAACGAAGAAAGTGACTTGGACAGTGCAAGGGTTGATGCTTCCCACTGATGTCAGACAGAAAACCAAGTCCGCACTTTCCAGAAGGATGAAGACACTTGCTCAGAAGACCGCAATACGAATTCTAGTCTTTAAGAATGGCATGGGGCAGGATGGGCATGAGATTACAGTGGGAAAGGAAACGTTGAGGAAGGTAACTTCTAAAATTAAAATATAAATCAAATTTAAAACTTTATGACTTTCAAAGCATATTGATTTTAAATAACCATGTCAGACATTAAACTGAAATATTAAGATGGATTTACACATAAACGAAGTATCCAACTATCTAGAAGTGTGTTCAAAGCATTGACAACATGAATTACCTTAACAAAACAATGGTATTTACTTGGTCAAAATAGTTGGCCATTTATTAGTTACACATATGCTACAAGAACGTTTCTAGTTGGTTCATATTCTTTAAGATATTCATATTGAAACTAGCCTAACATAGCTTCAAATATCAAACTGTCTCTTTTCATTTAGCATAAAACCTAAAAGTACTGTGTATTTCTTGAAAATATAGATAGTCTCAACCAAAATTATGTTTAAAATATTTCCATAAGTTTAAGAAACAAATTTGGATAGACCTGGGAAATTGTGTAATAATCAAGGAAACTTAAAGACAATGGAATTTGGACTTCTTACTTGTTATGTGAACACGTCTTTTAGAAGATTTTTTTGCTTTGTGTGAGTGTGTGTGTGTGTGTGTGTGTGTGTGTGTGTGTGTGCAGGTGCTGGTGGAGGCCAGAGGTATTAACTACCTGGAGTTAGAGTTACAGGCAGTTGTGAGCAGCCTGATATGAGAGTTGGGGCCCAAACTCAGTGCTCTTTCCCAGCATTCTTTGCTCTTAGGCACTGAACCATCTCTTCAGTCCCTCACATCATCTTTGATATCAAGGAACGAATGAGAATTTGAAGATATATTTTATAGATAGTTTTGATCAACCTTAATAATAACCTTAATAATATTAGTAATAATAGTAACTATAATTCAGTAATATATTAGAGACAGGGACACAGCATCATGTCTAGGTTTGCATTCTGGTTTACTACCCATTGATTATGAGACCTGGGATTATTGCCTCTCATTGGGCCTCAGTTCCATCACCCAAAAACGGGAAAGAAGTATTGCTCCCTTCACAGAGTTGCTATAAAGAATCACTCTCAAGTAATGCATGGGGTATGATGCTTGGCATCTAAAAAGGTCCCAATGAATGTTTCTTGTTAAGACTCGCAAATATGCCAGACAGTGATGGCACACACCTGTGATCCTAGCACTATGGAGGCAGAGACAGGCAGATCTCTATGAGTTTGAGGCCAGTCTGGTCTACAGAGCAAGTTCCAAGACAGGCAGGACTGTTACACAGAGAAACCCTGTCTCAAAAAACCAAAAACAAAAAGACTCATAAATATACATCTAATAGAAATGATTTTTATTTTTCTTATTAGTAGAAAACCATATTATGAACTCAACATAGTTGTCCGTCTTAAGTATAGATACTTTCATTGTATGGAACTGTTTTAATTTGGCTATTGCTCAAAATAAATAAGTGGTCAACTAGGAATTAGTAAGTTTTTATCATGATAATGATTTATCTGTGGTTGTTTTGTAACCACAGTCACTAAAGAGCCTGCTAGTTTTATGTCAACTTAACAAAAACTAGAGTCATTGGAGAGCAGGGAACTTCCATTGAGAAAAAGGTCTGGCTGTTGGTAAGCCAGTAGGGGAATTTCTTATTTAGTTATGGATGGGTGGAGGATCTAGACCATTGTGAGTGTGGCCACCCCTGGGCTTGTAGTCTTGGGTTCTATAAAAAAAATCCAGGCTAATCAAGCCATGGTCAATAAGCCAGTGAGCAGCACACTTCCATGGCCTCTGCATCAGTTTCCTCCTTGTTCGATTTCCTGTCCTGACTTCCTTTGGTGAAGAACAGTAATGTGGAAATGTAATCCAAATTTATTTACTTTATCTTCCCCAAGTTGCTTTGGTAATGGTGTTTATTATCACAGCAATAGTAACACTAACTAGGACAAGCATCTACCAAGGATGTAGGAAGTAGGGACTTTACTTCTTTTACCTGTATGTTTGAATTATGAGTAAAAGAAGGCATATTAGTCAAAAATCAAATTATAATGTTTACTGTAACCTCTTCTCCAGAGATTCTGAAAAATAAAGGATATATATCTCTTAGATTATTAAAATGTAGATACACTTAGAGATAGATACTAGATTAGAGAAAATCTTAAATTTGGTTTAGTCTGTAATTCTATGCTGTGGTCATAAAAGTGGGTTAATAATCATTCTTACAGAGTATATGTTTTTTGATGAAAGTTTTTAGATGGAAGAAAATAAATGATAAGTAAATCAATTCTTTTTTCTTATAGTTTGTGGAATTTAAAGAAATTTCATAATTCATAAAGCTCATGACATTACTCATTAATATGTTTGTAATATATTTGTCTAAATATAATTTAAAGAGTGGGGTTAAAAACACTATGGGTAATGAAATGCTGGCCTTGGGATAAGAACATGTTGGAAGGAAAAACTAAAGCTAGCTTGTAATTTTTCAGTAAAAATTTCTTTTTGAAAGGGCATTTGATAATATGCCCTACTCATAAATTAAATAAATGTGAACTAAGGAGCAGAAATAAAAATAGGATGCAGAGAAATGACTAAGGTTAGGTGGTAAAATAAGATTGTTAACTCAGAAAAGTCCTCTGTGAGCTCAGGATTCAGCAAAGGGGGACTGTCTGTTTTAATAACAGGTGGGAAATCAGCAGAAAATCTATTCATTTTTAATGAAGTTAAGTAATTAAGAAATTTGACATTAAGGCAATATAATAATATTCTCCAGTAAAATCTGGAATAGCACAATTATTACCTATAGATTTGAATCCATAACTTATTACTAATAGAATTTCTAGGCATGGATTTAGTGAGCACATGGTACCTATTATTATAGGGTTTTTCTTAAATGTGTATATTCCTGGGATGATAAAGGAACTTAAAATCTGTGGTCATCAGATGTCAAGTTAATAGAAAATAAAACTTTAGATTTTTAACTTTCTAGGGTTAGCATCCTGGTGGGAAAGTTTTATTCTTTCCCAATTGTATCTTGAATTAATTGTCAGACATATTATTAAATTGTGTGGAAATTACACACAACAGCATTCCCTTTATGAAAACTGTTCTTTCCTCAGCAGTTAATAATTATGTCTTATTTTCACTTGGTGGTATATAAACTTCATTGATGTCATGAAAGTATACTTTTGAAGAAAACAATAAAAATATTAATGAAATGAACAAAACGACACAGGAGATCCCTGATCCCCTCACTCAGTTTACAGAGGTTGTTCTGTGGCCTTGGGGTATCTCATCACCTCCAATCTGTGGTGCTGGCCCTCTCCATTCTCTATGTACATTCATCTTTCCTGGTTCTCAAGTTTTCCTCTGTATTCATTACTCTCTTGTGCATACCTTTTTACATGTAAAGAATGAAATTATAAGAGGTATTTTTTTTCAGATCTTGAGAAATAATTTTTCCCCAAAAAACTTGCTGGTTACTCAGTCAGAGTAGGTATTATTTCAGTGTGAAAAGTGACATCTTTACCTCTTGAGCAGTTTGTTGGATTATTCCTTCCCTGATATCCTTTTTCTTTATTCTCACTGTTCTGATTTTGTAGTTTTTACTTTCTAAACGTGAATCATATGAAAAAAAAAACAGAGTTTTCCTATCTGGGAGATTTAGTTCTGTGATTTTTAATAATTTAGTTTTTACTTGACAATTTCATACATGTACACAATATATACTGACCACTCTCTTCCCTCCCCTCTCACTTTCCTACTGTCTCTACCCTCCCCCACATCTACAACTCTCTCATGCTTGTTTTGTGATCCACTGAGTTTACGTAGTATCTTCTGAGTACACAACTAGAAATAATGATTTCTTACACTCCCAGAACCCATCAGTAGTCAATAGTTCAGCAGAGAGGAGTGTCCCTATAAGCTCCTTCCCCCTCTATGACTAATTATTGACAGTGCCATTCTCATGTGGTCTCAGTAAAACTATTGAATTTGTGATTACGTGGACTCCAGAGGACAGCATTTCATAGACTTTGTCCTATCTTCAGGTCCTTATATATTTCCTACTCCCTGTTTTTGCTATGTTCCCTAAGTCTTAGAGGGCATGGTGTAAATGTTTATTTATGGCTAAACATTAAACCATCATTTATTCTCAGGATCTTGGGCAGATATTCACTGTAAAGAGAGACTTCTCTGATTAAGGCTGAGGGTAGCTTTTGTAAATGGGTGTGAACATACATATTGGGATGACAGTTTAATGCTATATTGATTCAGTCACCCTACTTGAGCTTATGACATCACTAGGCATAGGTTATTAACTGACCTTGTAGTATCAGGCATGAATTCCTTCCCATGGTACAGACTTCAAATCCAATTGGAGGGGATTTGGTTATCCCTGTAATAATCATGCCATTTTTGCACAAGTGGGCACATTTTACCCACGTGCTAGCACAATAGATTCACATCTAGATAAGACCAACAATGCCTTTTGTCCTCCAACAACTTGCTGAGCATTCTGGAACTTCAAAAGCTAGACAGTAGAAAGATTTAGATTTCTTTTCCAGATGGCTTCCTCTGCATCTTGTCCTGAGATGTGAGGCATCTTCAGCAATGTAGTCTTATCCTCTACTTCTAGAGGACAGTGTAGAGAACTGACAAGAGCTTGAATTGTTTGGGGGAGGCTCTGAGGCTTCCCTGAGAACCTCTGTATAAGAATCCTCACAGACAGCATTATCTACCATGCAGAATGACTTCCTTCAGTCTCTTTCTTTCTTCCTTTCTTTCTTTCTTTCTTTCTTTCTTTCTTTCTTTCTTTCTTTCTTTCTTTCTTCCTTTCTTTATTTATTTATTTATTTTGGTTCAAAAATAGTAGGTTCCCATGTGGCTTTTTCATACTTGCTTCAGTTTGGTTAATCCCCCAACCTGAATCTAATCATCCCAATCCTTCTCTCTTCCAAACAGATTTAATCTCTCCCACCATAGTAGAGAATGCATGTGGAGTTCAAATAACAACTTCTGTTGTTAGTCTTCACCACCCACCATGTTTGTCACAATTCTCTTGTTTACCACTGTGAACTCCTGGCTGGATGTCCCTTGAGGTCCTAAGGATTCCCAGCCAAGTACTGGAATGACAGATGCACATTGCCACCTCTGCTTTATATAGTTTCTGGGAAGCCTAACTCAGGTCCATCCTCTTTTGCAGTAAGCATTATTGTTTTATATTAGCAATCCTCCATCAGTAATTGAAAGTGAAGTACTCAAAAATGGGTGAAATTTCTAGTGAACACAAATATGTTTCTAAGGAATGGGCCTCCTTGAAGACTTTACAGGATCTTAAGGGATGGGTTTTCTGGACTTTGATTTTTCTTTGGGATGAGGTACTTAGTTGTCATTGTCTGTAGGCCTCTGTTTCTGTCACTGACAGATTGCTAGGAATCAAGTGGAGGAGATTATGTGTGGCTTAAGTACTTACAATTAATCCCCTTTGTTTCATAAACTACCTTCTCTTGGCTCTCCCTGGTACACCAGATCCCCAAGTTTTCAGAATGACTCCTCAGAGAAAGACTCCCTGTCTTTTCTGATGCAAAAAGACTAGCTTCTGGAAGGCTTGGCTTAATGGAAGGGAATAGAGCTAAGGATGTAGTTGTTTTCATGGTCTCCATCTGATTTAACCCAAATTTTTCAAGTACATGATTTGCCAATATTCTGAGTCAGAAGTTCTGAAACCCAGTTCAGTTTTGTGGCTCAAGTTTCATTTTTTCTGAATTATTCACTACTAAGTTATGTTCATTTTTTTTTTAAGGAAAAAAGCCTAAGTATTTACAATGGATTTTTAAATAAAAAGTCATTTCAATAATCTTTTTTTATTACACTTGGTAGTTTTTGGAGAGTCTCTTGGTACTTGCACATACTAATGTAAAGAAAACATAACATTAATTGAATAAGAAGAGAATACCTGCTTCTGCCACACTTCCTACAAGCATTGTTCTCATTTATGGCATGCAAAATATCTGCAATAGAATTGTCTGGGTTTTGTATATGGAATTCATGCCACTCTAAGCCTGTTGAGTTAAGAACATCTTTGGCATGGAACTGGGAAATTGAAATATTCACAAATATCTTTAAATGAGTCCCAGAACCACTAAAACTTAAGAACTCTCTTCTTTCATTAGTTTTCAATATTTTTGTTTTTAATTAGTGCAAAACAGTAAATACTTATGGGTAGCACAAGACTGTTATTTTGATATAAGTTAATAGTCAGATCTGTATAACATTGTTTTCCCAAACATTTCTTAATTCTTTATGTGAAAATATGGAGTTTTCATACTGTTCCTTCTTGGTTTTTTCTGCTTCTTACATTGTTTGTTGTGAGAGAGGAAGACCATAGGAAGTAAGACATCAAGTTGCTAGATTAGGATAAACTCATAGTTCAGAAATCAGGAATTGAAAGCACCTGCAGGCTTTCAGAAAATGTCATCTATGTGTAGGAAATATGCTTTAGAAAATAGAAATATGGTCTTGTATTGATTCAGATGCAAATATTTAATTAATTACTCTTCCATGTTATCACTGAATATTCATGTAAATATTTAAGCAACTACTTATATATGTCATGATATAAGACATAGAATTTATGAGATGTCTTTAAACTACAGGGAAGTCCTGACTTCTGTTGTTTTCAGCATTCATTAATTTGAAAATAATTCAATAAGTTTAAACAAATAAAACCTTAAGAAAAAAATTAAATTTAAGGAGGGCCCAATTCAATTAAAAATATAATAATACAATTGCATAATATTCCCACATATAAACCAGTGGTTGTATGAGCAGTTTCCCAAAAGTATTGATAAAACAATTTATAGAACATTGAGAGAGATTCAAAAGGAAGCACCTGGAGTAACAAAGTTTGATTAAGGATGCTGAACATGGGTTCTGACAGGGGAGGTCATGCATACTTAGTGTGCTGAAATTTCCCTAAGAGCCTTTTATGAGATTTGTGAAAAATTTTATCGATACTAGTTATTGTTTTAAAAATGTATGGTTTTTTTTGCCTTAGGGGTTAAAATCTGATTTAAAATATATGATGGCATATTTTTAAATATAGAATTTGATAACATTTTATTCCCAAGAGGCTGTAAGCAGCCAAATGTCTTCTCTTATTTAATGTGAAATTTGAGAATTATATAATTAGAATTTTTAGACTGCTTTAGATTTTTTTGTGGAATTCACACTATGTATGAAATAGAAATAAATAAGGATATCCATTTTGAATATTTATTTAGTTTATTGGTTGTAGCAAAGGACAATCAATATTAACTATGGGCAGTGCAATCAAACAATGTATTGAATTTAAACAGACAAAATTTATTTTTTCCTTTTCTTGTATTTTATTTTTATGTGGATTTTATATATTTGATACATTTTTGGGTCTAAGAACATTAGCATAAATATGATGATTAAAGGGTTTATTCAATTAGCTTCCATATGTGCCCAGTCACTAAAGTTTCTTGATGGCATTTACCTGGCTTCTAGATAATAAAGTCTCAGAATTGGATGAAGTCACCCAGTCATACACCTTGAAACACTGAGATTGAACTATTTAACTGCTACTCACAGTTGGAACAGTTAGAACCAGAAGTTATTCTCTAGGGTCAGAGTAAGGGATGCACTGACCTCTTGTAGCTTCTCTCTGCTGTTAGAAACCAGAGCTTCTATTGCAAGATGGCCCTGAGGATTTTCACTTCAGATCACCATTATAAACGCCACTTATATTTTTCTCCTGGTAACTTATGACAATACAAAACTACCTTGATTTTCCACAAGACAGTTTTTAGGTCAAATTTTGGAAACAAAGTCATGTTGGGCTCACAACTATCACTTATTTTTAAAAGTGAATTTCTGTTATTTAAAACTAGTATAGATACACATCTTCCTATAATTTGTTCTCAAATGTGCTCTTATTTTAAAAATGGTATAACATAATCATTGAAAACAAAACCAGCAGACATCTATTCGCAGTGAAATGGAGAAGCTAGTGTTAGGGAAGTTATCTCCTTCTAAACCATTGAGAAGGGGGACAAATTGGTAATTATGTTATATATTAGGAAATAGTAAATAGCAGATGTAATTCCTGAAAGGGGGAAATGAACGTGTGTCTTACACTTTACTCCACCACTGTATTTGAGTAGTTTTCAGATCATCCTAGAGAGGGAGAATCCAAGAAAGGTGCAGAGATGCCTGTGAGCTATAAAGACAGACATCAAAGTTCTGAGAGGCCGAAGTGGCTGGAAGTGTTCAGAGCAGAGTTGCCAGGAAAGAGTTACCTTACAGAACTATGAACACTAGTCAGTAGGGGTGAACGCTCTATGTAGGCACCAGCTTGACTACTCCATGTTAAGTGAGTTGTGTAGGCTTTGTCTTCAGCAATAGAACCTTACCATCAGTTTTAGAGAGTAATCAATTAGCAATAACCTGGATAATTTTGGGGTTTCCTTTGGCCAACATCTGGATTAAATATAACCCATTCCTGGGGCTGGAAGTTTTATTTGGTGATGAGAGATCTCCAGTTGGGGCTTTATCGACCCCATTATTTGGTGATTCTATGTATATATTTAGGAAGTGTAGCTGGACTTCCCCTTGGACTTCCAGGTCACAAAAAAACAACATGGAGACTTATTAATTATGAAAGCTCTAACTTAGCTTATACTTGTCTCTAATTAACTCTCATAACTTAAATTAACCCTTATTTTAAAATTTTCATTCTTCCATGTGTTCATTACCTTATCTGCATCTTGCCCATCTTGCTTCCTCCATGTATGACTGGCAACTTTGCCTTTCTGCTTCCCAGAGCTCTCTGTCCAGAAGTCCCTACTATACCTCCTGCCTTGCTATTGGCCGTTTAGCTTTTTAATAAACTAATCGCAGTGGCATATATTTACACAGTGTAGGCAAATATCTTGCAACATTTCGCCCTTTTGTCTAAATAAAAAGGAAGGGGTTTTAACTCTAACAGTAAAACTATATACAATAAGAACAATTATCAGGTAAGAATTATAATGTCCAGTCCATTCACGTTTGGCACATTCAAAGAAAATACTCCATTATTAATCCTATCTTGGTGAGTTCCAAGTTTTATGCCTAATCTACCTTCTATGAAAGGTTCTAGAAATGTTCTTATTGAGGAATCTAGGCTCAAAAAGAACAAGAGGAAGAAGAAGAGAGATGAGAATGAAGGAGAGAGGGTTAGCCAGCTAGGTAGCTGCAAGCCCGACAAACATAGAAGAAGCAGGAAAAGGAGGATACACAGAAAAGAAAAGGTAAAAAGCCCTGAGGCAAAAGGTAGATAAAGAGAAACAGGTTAATTTACGTTAAAAGGGCTAGCCAGAAATGAGTCTAAGCTAGGCCAAGCATTCATAACTAATAAGTTTCCATGTCATGATTTGAGAGCTGGTTGGTGGCCAAAAAAGGAAAGCCTATTACAGAATAGTGATGGAGAGATGGCTTAGTGGTTAAAATCTGGCTGTCTTCCAGAGTACCAATGTGACAGATCACAACTGTCTCAAACTCTAGTTCCAGGGGTTCCAACGGCCTCTTCTTGCTCATGGGCATGAATCGTGCACATTGTATGAAGATATACATGTAGGCAAGACACCCATATACTTAAAATTTTAAAACAATTTTATTTATTTATTTATTTGTTCTTTGTTTTGTTTTTCAAGATCGAGTTTCTCTATGTAGCCTTGGTTATCTTAGAACTAGCTCTATAGACCAGACTGGCCTCAAACTCACAGAGATCCCAAGTGCTGGGATTAAAGGCATGTACCACCACCACCACCCGACTATTTCATTTTATTGTTTTCATCTTCAGGACATGGTTTCTCTGTGTAATCGTTCTAGCTGTCCCGGAACTCACAATGTAGACCAGACTGGCCTCAAAATCAGAGATCTATCTGCCTCTGCCTCCTGAGTGTTGGAGTTAAAGGAGTGTGCCACCATGCCCAGCTAAAATAAAATAAATAAATAAATAAATAAAATTTTTAAAAGAATAAAGCAAGGAGTATGTGTTCATAGATTTAAGTCTCTCCATTATCCCCTTCTCATTTGTATTTTAACATAAAATATCATAACAACATTGAACACAATTTGATAAGAAATTGTTATTCTTACAAATCAGAATCATGTTCATTACCAGTGAGAGCAAATAATTATATCTCATTGTATGTCTGTCACCTGCTTTAATGAGAACAAGATGAAGAACAGTTGAGCAAATGTACCTCCAGGAGTTGTCCAAAACAATATATTCAAATTACTTCATATAATGTATGCAAACCTAGTATCCTAGGATCTCCAGGTTAAACTATCGATGATAAGTCTGAATCTAACTTGTAAATCATGGGGCCTCAGCAGAGATTTAAAGCTACTGCCTGCATTTAGCTTTTTTTTTTTTTTTATTTCTAATCTGTTGACAGTCTTTCAGTCATCAGAAAAATTCTGTAGAAACAGATCTCTCAACAGATTCATGATAAATGGGAGTTCTTTTCCACAGAGTATGTACAACTAATTGCAAAAGGTGAAATATTTTTAGTAATTCAAAGAATTAATTTCATAATTATCCATTCATCTTCACAGTTTTCTGCCTGCTAAATTTATTCTAAATTCTTCCCTGGATTCCTAATTAAATAATTAAATGGTAAGCATAGGTTCACACAGTAATGCTGTTGTAATTTATTTGCTGGATAAATATATACTGAGTTAGTACACATCAGTTCTCATCATCTGAGAAACACACATCCTATCCTCAAGTTGTTTTCTAACAGGTATGTGACTCTAGTGTCAAACATCAGAGAATCCTTATTCAAATAGATATGAGTAAAAAGAAACTAAGAGATCTAGAGGTAGGACCACTCTGCATGTGAAGTGATGGGATTCCAGCCTGGGTTTTGCTACTCTGTAGTTTTGTGGCAATAAAATGACTGTTGTGCAGCTAGGTGCAATTATGTCAGAACAGAGGAAAGAACGACCCTCCTTATGGATGAACAAGCCTTTATTGAAGAAGTCCTTTCTCAGGTCTTCTTGGCCCAATATGGATTGTGTTTCCAAACCCAACCCATTCATTGTCAGTGAGCACAGCACTGCAACATGGTAAGTCTGACCAGTCAAGATAATTGCTGCCTCCCTTGCCTCAAATCGAGTCAGAAGTACAAGAGTGAATCCCTAAAGAAAATTTGTACTATATATTGAGGATGTGGTAGGGAATGGCTACTGAGTTGGAAACCAACAGCATTGCTGTAAATGTGAAGATACCTTCTTACCTTATTTCCTAAAGACAGTATATAAGGCTTGTGCACTAGCACTCAATAGTTTCATCTGAAAAAAAAAAAAAAAAACAAAAAAAAACAAAAAAAAAAAAAACCTCCTCCGGAATTATGCTTTACCTTTAGCATAACTTTATAAAAATGTCCGAAACTTTATAAACAGCATTTAGTAGGATCTTTATAAAAAACACAAGATTAAGGATAAAATGAGTTGAATTAGGAATAATGGATATCAAATTGCATTCATCCATTTGTCCAAAATGCTTTTAAGACTACTGAGGTCTCCCACATGCCCAGGACATACTGATGAACCAAATTAACCCCATTGCTGTCCTCATGCTTTAGAGATGGACAGAGACATTTGTAAAAATAAATATTAAATGGGAAAGCTTCTGAGATAAGAAACAACAGACTGATGGTGGGAAGCACTCCATCTGAGAACACAGTATACAAAGGGGCTCCAGGGTAGACAGAGCAAGATGCATTTTGAGAGTAGGAAGGTTATTGAACATTTCGGTCAGGCTGCATCACTGTGACATAAGACTGACATAAATAACGTGATGAGAGAAAGGGTTATTTTAGTTCACAGCCTGTTGTCATTTCTAGCTCCACAGTCAGGCAGAACAACATAGAACTGGGAGCATGTGGCAGATGAAATATTGGATATGTATTAGGTAGTATAAAGCTTAGAAGATATTTGCAAGATGAATGTTATCAATGTGGGTGTTGTCAGATAAGTATTTTCCTAATGTAAATGGAAAATTGAAGGAAGTTAATACAGAAAGGGACTAGATAACAACTCCAAGTACATGTCTCTAGTAATGTGTTTCTTTCAACCAAGCTTTACCTCTGATTAGCTATTTTAGGAGTCCTTCAAGGAAATAATAAGTTTATTAGAGCAAAGCCTCAAAAGCCAGTCAGATCACAAGCAAGTCCTCAAGTGTGAGATCTTGTGTTTAGACTAGCAGCATATGAAGAGGGAGTGTGACTTTATAGGAAGCTTACAGACTTTTTCTTCCTTGTCATCCAAAAGCTTAAAGAGCCATTTAAAGGATTTGAGTTAGAAAAGTAATGGAGGGTAACCAGGTTTATGATTTTGAATAGATGACTTTAATGTTTGGGAGAGAATGAATTGAGTGCATCAAAGTAGATGCAGACAACTATTAGCTAACTATTGTAAGGATTCTAACAAGCACAAGGGTGTTCGAGTTAATATGGACAATCTACATGGACTTGTATGATTTTTAGAAAATGAGAAAGACAAGGCTTGTGATGGCATGGACATGTGGCATGAGGAAAAACAAGATGTCATGGACTGAGAGGGTAGTTTTTAGGCTTCTAGCTTGTACCTCTGGATAGACAGTTTCCTTTCCCCAGAGCAAGGAATTCTAGAGTACTAGTCTCAAAGGAAGAATAATATTCAGTATTGGATAGGTTGACCCTGGAGCCTATTTCACATAGGCAGAGATACTGAGTAGATACTACACAGCCTAGAGCTGAAAAGACAGTCTCAGGGTGGGTATATCTGTTTACCAGTATACAAATGGAAGATGACATTTTAGGGTTCTGTCTTAAGAATGCCTTAGGAGAAAAAGTAGAGCTAGAAAGAAAGAAGCCTGGGGCTTATTTTGAAAAACTGTTGGGAACACAAGATTCACAAGCCTACAGAAAGAAGTAGAAAAATTAGTGTTTAGGAAGAGAAAGCAATTAAATGATGCTTCTCATTAATAAAAACCAACAACAACAACAAAAAAAAAGCTAGAGGTAAGAAACACCCTTATCTTCAATAACAATCTCTTTGGTTTTTTGTTTGTTTGTTTTGTTTTTGGTGTTGTTTTTGTTTGCTTGGTTTTTGTTTTGTTTTGTGTTTTTTGTTTTTCAAGACAGGATTTATCTATATCAGCTCAGGTTTTCCTGTGTAACAGCTTTGGCTGTCCCGGTACACACTTTAGACTAGGATGGCCTCCATCTTGCAAAGATTCACCTGCCTCTGCTTCCTAAACTCTGGGATGAAAAGCATACTCTGCCACCACCTGGGCCAGTCTCATTGGTAATCTCTGAGAAAGCTTTATTTGGTAAAATGAAAGCTAGAAAGAATGACTTGAGAGTGAGTGAGAAAAAAGTAAAGGAAAAGAGAGGCCATGTATATCCAGTAGCTAGTTGTTTTCTACCAGTCTGCCTGGTCCCATTCTTTGTTTCTCCCCCGCCTCCCACAGCTGCGCCAGTGCCAAATACCAGGCTGAGACTCTGTATTGATACAATGTTGTTGGCCAGTTACTATCATTGTTTATGGGCTAGCTCTGTCTTAATGATTAACCCATTTCTACTCATCTAAGTATTTTCACGTGATCATCTTATCAGAGAGTGTCCGGCAGGCATGCTGCTCTCTTTCGGCTCTCCATGCTGACTCCTCCAAACTACTTCCTCTTTCTCCTAGCCCCGCCTACCTTGTTTTGCTATTGGCCAACAGGGCTTTATTCATAAACCAGTATGAGAAACATATTTACAGAATAACATCTCCCATCAGCCATGGGCAGCTCCCTGCAACACTCCTGTGAAGGGGGAGGAATGTCTTCAGGGACATGTGTAGCATAGGAGCAATTGAATTAGCAGACAGTAAAGACATCAATCATGAACAACACCAGAGAGAAAAGAGCGTTGCAAATACTTTAGAGAGAACTGGTGGATAATTTATATTGCTTCACATGCCAAGAACAAATGCTGTTGAAAACATACTTGCCTTACATGAGAGGGACTCAAATATATATATATTTGAGAGATAAAGATGGTGGCTAAGGAGGTATGCTTGTAGTTTTAGCTACATGATGGTAAGGCTTTAGTCTTTTCTCTGCGGAAGAGGATGGAGAGAAGGAAACTTGGTGGAGATGATAGATGGGTGATGGGGAAACATATATTGTGTAAAGTGAGAGAGATACCAATAAAGAAATGAAACTGCAGTAACTAAGCGGTGCTTGTGGATCAAGGAGGCTGTAACCATGCTGCTATGTTCAGTTTTGTGACTTTCTTTAGTGGCAGAAGGCTTCTCAATACACATTAACAAGGACAGCAAGATTCACTGAGAGCTAGACTTCTGTGACAAAAGTGAACAAGGAAGAGTGACTTCAGTGAGGACAGGTGGTGGGCTTGAATATGATTCTAGAAAGAATGTAAGAGATAAAAAGTATCACTTTCCCATTGTAGAATAAATAAATGGTGAGCATGCAAGGCATCAAGAATATTGTAAACATCCCTTGGATCTCCAATGTTCAGCTGTCATTCAAATAGTAGCTCAGCAGTCTGTTGTCTGCTATGTGCCCTAGCTCCCTTGTTTCCTTCTCCCCCCCCCCTTTTCTTTCCCATTCTGCCTTCCTACTTCTCTCCCTTCATTTCTCCCTTTCTTCCTCCTTTCTTTCCTCATTCCTTTTTAATACTTCTGTATACTAAATTAACAATTTCAATTCCTTTTCAATTTCATATGTTAAGAGTATTTTAGAAAAGATTAAATTTATTTTGCATTATAATTGTAATAACTGTATAGATATCATTTAAATTTATATTCTCTTTAACCAGAGATTAATATAATAAATTATTTTGTCCTGTATAGGTTTTAGATGTCTGCACAATGAAAATGAATCTAGATTCACCAGCAAGATATATGTATGACATGAATGGTAGAAAAGTTGAAGATATTTCAAAAGGTAAGTGGCAAATATTTTGTAACTTCTGTGATACAATTTTGAAAGAAATTTATATAATTTTCCCTTTAAGCATTTTATAGAGAAGAAAAAGCAATAATTTAATTTTAGCACTAATAAACCTGATATTCTTACACAAAGGGGCACTGTGTATAATATTTGCAGTGTAAAAATACCTTTCAAGAGACGCCAGGATTATAAGAATATTTTTTTTCTTTTGCCACAAGTTTGAGTTATTTTTAAACCTGAGTATTTTAAATTTAGTGAACTGTAAGTAAGAAAGCAATTATTGGCATATCTAGTACCAAATATCTAAGACAAATCATAGGGCTCAGGGTATGGCTCAGTGGCGGAGTGCTTGCCCAGTATGTGCAAGGCTGTGGGTTCAATTCCCAGAGGAAACGGGAAGGGTGAGGGATGGAGGCAGAGAGAAAGGGGAAAGGACAGTCTGTAGAGGCTATTTCTCTTAACTTGGTTAAGAGGAAGGATTTAAATGTACAAATTTAAATCTATTTCCTTTCCGTATGTGGTGTAACAAAATTGCTTCTCTACAGCATTCAGGGCAGGCTGAGGCAGAAGTGGCACAAGTTTGACCCTAGTCAGGACATGGTCTTAAAAGACAAGATTTCCTGACCCAAATAGTGAAGAAGTGACCGAGCCTGCTGCCTCCAGCCTGCCAGAGGTTTTCAAATGCATGCTCATACTTCATGGGCCCCAGAAGTGTGCTGTTATCACATTTTAATGCATGCTTCACTCTGTGTTTTTGCATACAAGCTTATGTCAGCTGAAATTAGCTCATGCAGCCACTAACATCTGATTTAAAATACTTAGACTAATCCAATTGGAGGAACGTCTAGCCTGTAACTCTCCTAGTCACTTAATATTAGGTTCTAAAATTTGTTTTCTTTGTTAACTATGATGCTGTGCATTGATTGATGGGAGTCCTTCATCGTCCTGTTGATTATCTTCCAAACCTTGGCTTAGTAATGGTCAAATATTATGTAAAAGATAACTCCTAATTTAAATAAATAAATACTAATACTCTTACTTTCTATGGATTTTTTGTTGTTGTTGACTTTACATCACATCAGAAAGTCAGCTAATAAGATGTAATGTTAAGTTCATAGCAGGTCTCTCTCAAAAGATTAGCAAGGAACATATGAGCAAGAGAGGTCAAAATCATAATGGAGAAATCTATAGAGACAGCTGACCCAAACTCATGGAAACTCATGAACTCTAGACCCACAACTGTGGAGACACCAGGGGACCGAACTAGGCCTTCCTTTTGTGGGAGACAGTTGTGACATTTAGACCATTAGAGGGGCCCCTGGCAGTAGGACCATGGCACAAACCTGGTACATAAGCTAGCTTATTGGACCCCATTCCTTGAGGTGAGATGCCATGCTCAGAGCAGTAGGACTACGATATCATCCCAGTACATGAGCTAGCTTGTTAGAGCCCACTCCCTGTGGTGGGATGCCATGCTCAGTCTTAATGCATGGGAGGGGAGCTGGCCCCTGCCCCAACCTATTGTACTGGACTATGTTGACTCCTCATGGGAACTCTTACCCATGAGGAAGAGTGGACTGGGGATAGGCTAGGGAGAGGTGAGGGAGAGTAGGAGGAGGGGTGGGAGGGAGAACTGTGGTTGGAATGTAAAATGAAATCAAAAAATAAAAAATGGGGGGGGAGATTAGCCGTGTAGTTGTGTTTACCAGTGCCTCCTATTTCTATTATAGAAGTATGTATACTTTAAACATTCCTCCTGTGTTATGGGAAATAAGCAAATTTTCATGACATAAAAGTACTTATACATTGTCACAGCTAGTGAAACTTTAAAATATCTCGTGTGATTTACAAATTACTTTTGTGGTTATGTGTCTAAACCACAAGGATTTCACTAAAAATATTTACATAACATCGAGTCCCAGCAATGAAAGGGGGATGTGAACATGTGGTCCCACCCTTAGACAATAACTAATGATATCTGTTGTCAAAGGGGGCATCAAATTTTCTCCAGTGGAATGTCACTGGGTAGGTATATCACTCCATGGCAGGTCTTGTGTCCAGGGGTAATTGGTCCACACAAAATTAACTTCATAGTTTTTTGTTTTTGCTTTTTTTTTTTAATGTTGTTTGTTTTGCTTTGTTCTGTTTGTTTGCTTTGTGTATGTGTGGGGGGGGAGGGGTGCTTGTTTCATTTTGGAACTTTTTGTCATTTTTCAGTTTTGGTATTTGTTGAGAGAGAGGAGAGGGGGGATATGAAGTTTGGTTGTTTAAGGAGGTAGGAGGGTCTGGCATCTGGGAGCAGATGAGGGAGCGCAAAATATGATCGACATATATTGTATGAAAGAAATTTGAAATAAAGAAATAAAAAGGAAATGATATACCAACAGCAGTCTTTTAGTTGTGGTTTCTGTATAGATCTATCCTTTCAACAGTAGAAGAGAATTACTTACTTCATAGAGATGCTATGCTTCTGCAGGTAATCAATATGCACATAACATGCTGATGTCTTGTCAGGGTAACAGGGCTAACAACAATGACAACAACGCATCAAGAGGAGTGGATTTTCCAAACCTTTGTACCTTTAAAACCAGGTCATTAACTGAATAATAGCTATTAACTTCGGTAGTAATCTGACAGTCCTGGCCAAGCATCTCAGAGTGTGCTGCAGACAGAGAATGCTAGATGCACAGACAATGGACTAGGAGACAGAGCAAACAAGTGAAGGCCCAGGAGGAAGCCAAACTCCCACATTAAAGATCGCAAGGCCAGTGTATGGCTTTATAAGGCACAGCCATTAAGATGAGGGCTCTTTGCTTAGGGAAAAGTACAATCGCCAGCTAATCTTGTGTATCGTTTGAATCACTCCTCCAATTTACTAGTTAATTTTGAGCTATTTGTGTCATACATGCATTTGAAAGTACACACTATCCCTTTAAACACTTTTTAATTAATTAATCTTTATGTGTGCCTGTGTGCTTGTGAGCATGTGGAGATCAGAGTATAACTTGTAGTAGTTGATTCTTTCTAACATATGGTCCAGAGACATTGAGCCTGGGCTGTCAGACTAAGTAGCAAGTCCTTTTACCCATCTTGGTCTTGTAGATCTTAGTCTCTCTCTCTCTCTCTCTCTCTCTCTCTCTCTCTCTCTCTCTCTCTCTCTCTCTCTCTCTCTTTCTTTTTAAAAAAAAGTCTGTGTGCCGTGTGCATGCCTGGTGTTCAAGGGGTACAGAAGAGGACATCAAAGCCCCTGAGACTGAAGGTACATTTCAAGCTGCTCTGTGGATGCTGGGGATCAATCCCAGGTCCTCTGTAAGAGCACCCGGTGCTCTTAACTTCTGAGTCTCCTCTTCATTTCATCCCTCTAGTGTCCTTTGTGGTGTATTTAATAACATGGCATTCCCATTCTGGCTAACTGTCTCCAATTTTTGTTTTTAATTTTTTAATTACTCTTGTAAGTTATTACATTTCGATGAGCCAGAAAAGCCACTCTCCCTTCAAGAGCAAGGCCACCAGTCCCTTAGGACTTCGATGGGGGTGTCTTTTTTTAAACATCTCTGCTTTCTTGAGGACCATTCTAGACCATGGTGGGTAGTATAGACCTTACTCCAGTGATTCTGAAAAGAGTCAGAAGAGTGTATCAACTAAGAAAGCTCAAGCTCATTCTATGGCAAACAGACTGTTCACTGCCTATTATCCAGTGACAATATCCAAAAGAGCTATGTTGTGACTTCTTTATTTATATATGTGTCTATTTATTTATGCACATGTTTATGTATGTGTGTGAGTTCATACGTGTGAGTAGACAGGCGGTCCGCTTTGGTGTCTTCCTCAGTTGCCATCTATATTAGGTTTTAAAGAAGTGTCTCTCATTTCACCTGGAACGAAGCAATCTAGACTGTAGCCAGCAAGTCCCAGGGTCCACCTATTCTACCTTTCCAGTGCTGGGATTACAGGCACACCATGTAGGGAGCACAAACACCAACTTTTTGTAGAAAGATTAGGATTTAAAGATAAAAATTCCAAAAGAATGTAAAGTATTCAAGTCAAGACAGAAATGGATTCTAGGATCAAGTTACCTTTGTGAGTGAAATTCAGTAAAATGTCCAACTCCTGAAGTTAAGGTGCAAAAAATGTGAAGGTCTTCATTTTCCCTTTCTGTGCTATCATCTAGATGTTCTCTTGATGCTGGGTTTCTGATGGAATTCCCCAAGGAGTCAGTTTCAGGGTTCCTGGAACGGGTTCCATCATTTAGGCTCTGAGAAGTTTATTTAAGTCTATACCAACCTTTACAGGCCCTTATCATCCCACCAAACAAAATAATTAGAACATCAATATCATACCCATCACATTCAGAACAGAACCTTAGTTCAAGAAACTGTGGACATTCCATCTAAGATTATGTTTCTAGGCCCCAACAATTAGCACAATTCAAACCCCAACAACATAACAAACTCTAAATGAAAGAGTGTAGAGGTGAGGAAATATTCTTTCTGTCTGTCTTGCCAAGGTGACTGTCAATCCCCATAGCTGGCCAGAATCTATGGCCTGAGATGTACCTTGGGAAACTTTTCTTGTCAAGCCATGGTTTTTGACTTGATGTATGTGCAGCATCTCCAGGAGAAAATTGGCTAATGTACAGTGGCTCCTATTTCATACTACAGCTGGACCCAGTGTGGTGAAGTGCCTTCATTTTAGTTGAAAATCCAGTTTGTATCAGTAAACTGTTTATATTCATGTGTAAAGTATATAAAAGAATATGAAGTATATATAAAAACAGTTTATATCAGATGGTTAATTAGCATCTTTGAGATCAGTTTCCTTATTTGTAAAAACAAATTACAATAAATATTTTCATTGGTTGTTTTGGGGATTAAATAAATTATACATAATTTTTTAAAAGCAGCATTGTATAAGACTAATTTTTTAAAAATCATCATTACTATCAAAATCATTATTCCCAAAGTTAGACTGAGAGTGCTGTATGCTTGCAATATTTGGAAGTTTGCCTGGGTAGTCACCCCAGTGTGTCTGAGGCTCTGTTCTCTTCAGTGAGGTGTTCCTTACATCTTAATGCTCATTTTTGTCTTGGTCACTAATTCTAGACCCGTGCTGAACTCAGAGCAGTTCTTGCCTGGTGGCAAGATGCCCAGTTTGTTTCAGAAACACCATTTGTACAACTGTGTTCTAACAACTGCCACAAGAGTCTCTGCTTAGGGAATTGTTAAAACTCAAGGAGCCCACTTTGTCCTCATGGGTCCTCCTTATAGTCACAATCATGTCTGGTCTAACAATAACTCCAGGTATAATTTTGAACAGAAACCACTATTCATGTTTCTAGGCTCACGTTCTCTAAGGTCTTGGTGAGGACTAACTTCACTGCTGTCGCGCGCTACCGTCCCGCCTGCAAGAAGGACGCGCAACACATCGGATTCTTCTGCGAACAAGCTTTAATGAACGTATAGCTTGCTGATAAGAGAAGGACCCAGAACAAAGAACTGGGCACTGCTATATACACACTGAGGCACTCGTGTTCCCTCCTGATTGGTGCAGGTCTCGTGCATGCCCTGGACATGGGCGGTCATGAGTACAGCGTCTCTCGGGTGGACGCTAGCCCGCCATCGCAGGGTCATAAATAAAGAAGTTGGCGCCATCCTTACAGCGCAGCACCAGGCAGTCCTCAGGCAGCTGCCAACACACTGCCTTCTCCTCCTGAAGTATGGAGTCTCCTCCGTTGTTCAGTGTGTCCGGCTTGAGTTAACATTTTGGCCCAGTGTATTTTCATGCAGTCTTTTGTATACCCATTTTTTTCAGAAGTGTTTGGAGTTAGTATCCTCTGCTACAGTTATGTTCCTTATTCTCCTCCACTTTGCTTCCAGCTTGCACTATTCTAACAGAGGCCTTGAGTGATTTTTCTTGCAGTGATTCTCATAGTGAGAGATATGAAGAGAATGTATTTCAAGCTTGCCAATGGTGTCTTTTGTTCATGTCAGTCTTACTCATTTTCACTTCCTTGAGGTCAATAATCCTGCCAAGGGTGGCTTCTCTCACTGCCCGATATCTAATTTGGATATGGAGTTCTTGATCTATTATTTACCTTCCTGGTTCTCCGTGGTATGGTTTATCTGACCTTTGTCTTCCTTTGTCTTAGGACCTGAGTTAGTGTGATTTTTTTTTTTTTTTTTTTGCATAACTGATACCAATCTTTATCTCTCATTATTTTGTGTCCTGTTTGCGTAAGAGAGCTCCAATCACTGGTATCTAATTTGTCTGTAACATGAATGCCACCTGCTCACAGGATTTAATACTTGGCTTCTTCTGGAGAAGGACTCAGGCTGCTTTCAAAGAACTAATCTTGAGTCCTTGGCTAGCTCTTATAAGGCCGCAGCTAGTGCTTTTGATTTAGTAATTCCCCCCCACCACTTCTATTTAAGAGACGTTTGTATTGCCTTTCTGAATCTGTCTCTCCTTTATAAATTAAAAAAATTAAAATGTGATTACTTAAATTTCCCCCTCCAGCCCCTCCTATACATCACATAGTCTGTCTTTAATGTAGTCCTCTATGTCTTTGTCACGTGTCTGTGTGTGTGTGTGTGTGTGTGTGTGTGTGTGTGTGTGTGTGTGTGCGTGTGTGAATGGGTGTACAAATAAGGGTGGGTTGGGGTTTCATTTGTCATACACTTCTGGTTGATTCAAGGAGCTTTCTCCTCCTTCAGCTGAACAGCTTTCTTTCAGTTTGTTCTCATGAATGCACTGTTTTTATCATAACAATGAAGGTTACCTTCAGTCCCTTTTACTTCCATATTGGCTCCTTTAAATCTGACTTCTCATAGGTTACAATTTCTTCTTTTCTTAACTGAAGTAGATATAGAATGTTCATTTTAGAATAAATCTACCACTTATCCGTGAGCCACACTTTGGGTTTATGTGGTTTAAAATCAGGACAAGTTTGTGATAAATTTATTTAGAGTCAAATTGGATCACTGTTGCTTATTTTAAACGCTTTCAGATGAGCTGCAGGAATGTAACACAAGATCTTCTGAAGCATGAATCTAATTAATCTTAATCAATAAAAACCAGGAGTCAAATATCAGGGTAAAGACTGGGAAAATCGAAGACCGGGAGCAGCCACCAGTTGCTTCTCTTTCCTCAGTCCAAACTGGTTGAGATCCTGTCTCTGACCCACCTTATCTGTTCCTCTCTCCACTTCTCAAGTGCTGGGATTAAAGGCATGAACCACCAATGACTAGCTCTGCCCTCTGATCTCCAGGCAAGCTTCATTTATCAGAACACAAACAAAATATCACACAATGATCACACATTTCTTTTTTGATCTGATCCATGATTCAATTTAACACAATACCTTTAATTTTAGCACTTGAGAGGCACAGGCAGGCAGATCTCTGTAAGTTTGAGGTCAGCCTGGTCTACGTAGTTCTAGACCAGCCAGGGTCTCATAGTAAGACCCTATCTCAAAACAAATAGCAGCTACAACAACAAAAATAACATAATTGTCTTAGTTAGCGTTTTATTTCTGTGAAGAAACACTCTGACCACTATTACTTTTATAAAGAAAAACATTTAATTGGGGCTGGCTTAGACTTTCAGAGGTTTAGTATATTATAGTCATGGTGAGAAATATGGTGGTATTCAGGCAGACATGGTACTAGAGAAGGAGTTGAGAGTTCTACATCTTGATCCATAGACAACAGGAAGTCATCACAATGGGTATGGCTTGAGCATATATGAGACCCCAAAGCCCACCTTTACAGTGACACACTTCCTCCAATAAGACCACATCTACTCAGACAAGATCACAACTCCTATTAGTGCCACTCCCTATGGGCCAAACATTCAGACACAGGAGTGTATGGGGACCATATCTATTCAATCCACCACAATAATGAATAATTTAGAATGCTGGTCAGCAGAGCTAGGATGCCTATCTGATCCTGTAGAGACAGGCCATCTCTAGTGTCTAGAAGTTGCCTGGCATCATACTTTAAGCTCTAGCAGAGACTATTTTCCACTATCTAATACCAGAAATGATTATGTCAGCCTCAGGCTCTGCATCAAGTTTTAGATGAAGTTCAATGCATGAAGAAAGAGCAAGCATCAGCAGCCTGCACAGTAAACCAACTATGAGCTGATGGGAGATGTTATTCTGTATATATGTTTCTCATACTGGTTAATGGATAAAGCACTGTTGGCCATTAGGAAAGCAAGATAGGAGAGACTAGGAGACTAGGAGGAAAGAGGAAGTAGTTGGGAGGAGTCAGCATGGAGAGACTGGAGAGAACAGCACGCCGGGCCGCCAGGTAAGATGAGCCACGTGGAAATACTTAGAATAGTAGAAATGGGTTAATCATTAATTCAGAGCTAGCCAATAAGAAAAGTAACTGGCCAACAGCATTATATCAAATACAGAGTCTTTGCATGTTATTTGGGGCTGGCACGGCAGTGGGACCAGACTGGTGGCAGGGAAAACATACTCGTTACAATGAGCAGCTAGGAAGTCAAAGTGTCCACTGCACAGCTGAGAACACAAAAACTTGATCTAACCCCAGCCTGGAATTTTTTGAAAGCCAAGGTTATTGGAAATAATCCCAGCTATACTTAGTTGCTGTGACCTATTAAGCTCAAATTCTACATAGTTTTTGCTTACTATAACGTTTAAAATCAGGCTTTCAGGAAAATATATATATATATAATTATAAACTTTATATCCAATGACATACTCCATAATCTCCTAGATTACTTCTGATATTGAAAAGCAAGCAGTCAAATAGACACACAAAACTCAGTGCTGATACCTATTAAAGTGCCATTTGTCTTTCCTCCACTTTGTAAGTAAGTCTGTCTTTCATTTTGTTGTAATTTGCTGCTCAGAATCACATACTATTTCTAGGGTCCTTGAATGATTTGGTTCCATAAGTATAACACTTTTTTGAGTTTTGTGAAACATTCCCTTGTGCATAGCAGCTTGTCAAAAGTGAGGGCAGCATAGGTAGTCTTGAAGATGAGTTGGGGCAGTAGTGTGTGGAAATTGTGCCTTTAGCCTTACAAATATTGTATATTAGATTCACTTTCAAATTTCTAAATGTATTAACTGTAACCCAGTAGTTAAAACTATGGTTCTGGTGTGATTATATGCATAGAGAAAAAATGGAATGTAGAGTCTAGAAATAACACATCTGTAATCTGTGGTGACTTGACTTGTGACAGAGATTCCCTGGTGCTGGGTCACGTAGGTCTGAACAGGTCAACAAGAACCAAAGACAAATCTAATTTCCTATCTACAAAAATTACCTCAAAATAAATAAAAGTTCTAAGAGCTGAAACTGTGAAACTCTTAGAAGCCAATGTGGGAGCAAATCTTCATCATCTTGAACTTGGCAACAGATTCCTAGACATTAAGCCCAAAGCATGAGCAATAATAGAAAAACTCACAAATCTGACTTCATTGACTTGAAACATTTGTGTGAATTAAAGGATATTATCCATAAAATGAAAAGACAATCTACATAATGGAATAAAATATTTTCAAATCATATCTAATGTGTTTAATATTGAAAATATATGAAAAGTCTTATGCTCAATTTCAAAAAGACAACCTAATTAGAAAAAAATGGGCAAAGAACCCTAGTAGACACTTCCACAGAGAACATATACCCTTGGCAATAAGCACGGAAAAGATGTTCAGCTCCCATAGTCATTAATCATTTTGATATACATCAAAAGCACAATGACATAGTGTTTTAGAGTATAGGAGGACTGTACTATAACAGGCTCACACACACCTATGTACACACAGGGAGAAAGACAAGTGCTTCTGGGTACACATTTTTATGATTAAGCATTTGCCTCTCTTGGATTCTTACATAGTTTTCTCATTTATTGTTACTTTTAAAATTCCCTGAAATAGTTAGATCTCTCGCTGAAGAGGGATACCAGTGTTGGTAATAACTATGAGTGTGTAAATGTGTCCAGTGAAAACCTGGTGTGGATTAAGGCAGCCAGGCAAGAGCCACTGTGGGCTCTGAGACTCAACTTGGGAAAGTCTGATCTCAAACTGTTCTTATCGTGACTTTGGATTCAAGCTTCCTTAGAAATGTATTCAATGTTTCCTAGTGACTTCTAGTCATCAGACTTGGGCTGCTCATACTGCTTATATAAAAAAATAAAGTGTGCTAGCAATCACTGAAATGTATGTTTACTGCCGACTCATAGACAATGTTAAGAATATTGTCAAAAAGCCTTGTGGCAGTTGGGTACTTGATAGATCATTACCATGGTCATTTGCATATGAGGCTATACAACTATATAGTGTCCTGTGAGCTTCCACCAAACAGTCAAATCTATTTATAGACTCTGATTTCAATTAGAAAAGTCCCTTTGACATTTTTAAAAGCTAGACTTTCTTATGTCTTCATTAAGATGTAATCATCACTCCTAGCACTTGTTGGTATGAACATTTCAGGTCATACTACGTGTAGTGATTACGCGTCCCGCCCATCAGAGGCGGGGCCCACAGTCTGGGGAGCCTCAACATTCCCTCCTCTTATTACTATTAAAAAGGTGGGGGTTGGGCATGGCCCAACAGGGTGAGACTGCAGGTTTCTAACACTAAGTCTGTGTCTTCCCTCATGTCCCTGAGTGGCTTTTCTTCTTATTTATTAACCTTCAAACTCTAAAACTATTAAGCCGATTCTAATAACCCCTCCCTGATCTTCAATTTTCAGTAGGTCTATGTTGTAATAATATAACTTCTAATGGAGAAAATGGCCTGATTGTTACTCTCTTTAAAAGACTAGAACTCAGAAAAGATTTTTGTTCTCCCAAGAGTTTTCAGGAGAGTAAAAAAGATTACAACAAAGTATACAAAATGTTTGTTATAGAAGAAGATTCTGCTTTTTTGAATCAAACATGGAGAAAGAATTTTCAAAAAGGATTTCTCCATGGTAACTGTTGAAACTATTATGACTTTTCTAGTTAATTGTATATATATGTTATAGCATATGTAAGTTATAACCTAAGTAAGAAACCTAAATGTAAGTCATAGGGTGACTTAATATTTCATGGGGACAAAATAGCTTTATTGACATGAAGTGTCTCCTATACCTCTCTGAATCCTTTTAGCTGTCATTATTATCAATTTTTATACTTGAAAGAAAAAATAAAAAGATTTATTACATTTTTGAGATTTGTGCTCACATGTCTGATGTAACAGCAGAGCTCTGAGGTATCTTATGATTACCTTGTCTTTGTATATTAACTATATTATCACTTTGTGTAACAATTTTCTGTCTAGGTCTGGCTATGTTTTCTATTACATCTTTTATTCCTGCTTGTTTTAACAAGGTTTGAATTAAATTTTTTGAGGAAAAGTAACTATGTAGGACACTTTGAAAGTTTACTCTTAATACTTCCAGGCCTTATTAAATTAATTTATTGATTTTGATATAGTATACTTTTAAAAACTTACAAAGTCTTCTAAATTTTTATACAGAACCTTAAAGTGTACAAAAACCATGTCATATATATTCAATTTTGCATATTGATATAGAGCACTTCCAATAAAATTAGACAAATATAATTTATTCTCAACCTTTCTGTAAGTAGTTTTTAGTTTTACACATACAAATTCAATTATTTTACATCAATACTAAAACTCAAATCTTTTAGATGTACAAGAATTTGAATTCACAAAAGACTTGCATTTTCAATGACACACACAATTATATTTGTTGAGGGGAAAGACAAGATTCAGACAACAGAATCCCAGCTTATTTCTATTTGTATAAATCAAGTCATTTAAATAAATGAATTGTGTGTGCTGACCTGGGCTACCAATGTGTTACTGGGGGTGTATGAAAAAAAGATGTGCATGGTGGAGGAAGCAGAAAGAGGCATAAAGCGTATTGGAAAACTACCAAATGTCCCCTGCAAATGGGCCCTATTCAGAATCAGTAAGCGTATGATGAGTGAAGTGGTTTTGAATATCGCCTTTAGATTCCATGCTGTTACAAGGCCAGCCCTGAACATGGCAACTCTTATTTCCACACACAGTACCTCTTCACTCTCAATTTAACCCCAAAATCTGATGAACCCATTACTCCATACTTGATTTCATGGAACAAGGAGTAGATATAGTTACAAATGATCAGTCACAAGCCGTGAACCAATGCAGCAAGGCATTAACAATTCACACCATTTCGGTCCACTTGCTCAAGCAGAAGATGTGCCAGCATATTTAATGCACAGCTACTTCGTTCAGTTTAAGAAAAGGCATGACTCAGGCTGCATTTTCAAGCCACAGAGGACTTTCTAAAATGTTGTACTTCCTAAGCCCCGATTGTCTAACTCTCATCCATGTATCAACAATTAAAATAACTAGGTGTCCGGTAAAGGGTATAACCTCTAAATCAAATTTGACTCAGGTAGAGCCAATACCACCCAAGAAATCTTCTCCTCTGGCACGGCCTATTTTGTTTGATCCTATCATACAAATCAGTGTCTCTTATAGAAGTATCCCACCCACCACCACAGCCCCCACAGGCAATATGCCTTAGATTTCATGGGATCACTAAAAACTAAGACAGCTGTGAATGATAGCTTTAAGCACAACTATTTGCTTGTCATTTTGTTCAGTGAGAAATAATTCCAAATTTGGGTAGGCATTGGTATTTAAGAAAACAACTACTAAATCCTTTCTCATAAGTACCATAGGGACAATGAAATACGACATATAGCATGTAAACAAGAGCACGCAGCAGATGTTCTTGGAATGGGAACACACTGATGCAAATCAAACAACACAGGAGACAGTATCTTCACTGTTATTCAGTCTTCCCAGAATATCATACTTTTGAGTGATGTCTGATAATTGGTCTGAGGCCAGGGATTTTTCAGCTGTTATCAAAATCCAAGGAAAGACCATGCATGCGCGCGCGCGCGCGCGCACACACACACACACACACACACACACACACACACACACACACACACACCTTGAATATCCCTTGACACTAGAACACAATTTCTGCGAGTATACCTCCCTGCCTGGGAGGCAGTCAAAGCTGGGCATCTCTCAAGAACCTAATTTGTTTTGCTCAAAGAGTCTTTTGCTAGATAGGTCAACTTCATTTTAAAATATTCCATCTGTATTAGTGGGGAATTTTCAAATGGCTTAAAATTTCTATCTTGCTCCCGGTGAGCAGTTTTGAGACTTGCAGCTTGTCCCACAAAGTATGAAGGAGTTTCTTCACGAGTAACTGTGCTCTGGGAAGCAATTTGCTTCTGTGAACATATGAACTATGACAAGTGTGAAAATTAAAATAGTTTGAAAGTTATAATTTTATATATTTGATTGGTATAGATCTTAATTTTAAATTGGAAGTGGGCTAGTAAAGCCTTTGGTTACTTCCTAAGATTGTTGAAAATAATTTAAAAAGCTATTCATAGTATGAATCAAAGTGCTTCCATGAATGAAAAATGTTGTTTTAGGAGAGAGATGTATCTTTTCTAGGCATAGGTCTTGACAGACTATCCAGTCTATGTCTCAGTGACAAACTTCTTGATTTTGTGATTGCTCTTGAGAGGGATTTTTGGCTCCTTGTCATGCACTGTTCTTTTTGGTGTTTTCAGGACCATTCAAGCTTTTTAACAGTGACGAGATAGTTTTAAGGTGCGATTGTCTTGAAGTCCAAGACGCTTGTTTGTATATTAACATGTGAACTCAGTGTGTTTGGAGGCCACAGAGGAAGCTGCCTATCCTCATACAAATGCTTGCTTGAGCTCAGTGCTGTATCGCTGCCCTGTTATTTAAATGTCAGTGTGTGCTTTTCCCTGCAGAAGCATGCTTTACAATGAGGGATCATTTGTGATGGCTCACCAAGGACTTCAAAACATACCAATCTCCCACCTTCTGGCAACTTAACACTTTGTTGCTAAATTTTATGATTTTTAACATAATGTTGATTTTTCTCTATTATTCTCCAAATAATGTTATAAGGACAATTAAAAATCATTGTGCAGGACCTGAGTATGCTTTGAGAAATCTGCTATGGCCATGCATATCTATCAAACTTTTAGCATGTTGTAGGAAGTTGTGGGTTCTGAGTGACTTGGTGCACCTGCATTCATGGTCTAAGACTATAAATGGCCTTGCACAGTGCCTGCGGAAGAGAAGACACACTTCTTTTTACCAAACTAAAAGACATCATGACCTCATATAGTAATCAGCATGATCTGTCTATTCCACAATTTATATATCATATTTTAACCATAAATCTACATAATTATTATTTGTCGAGTAAAGAGAAAGTAAAACTACCCAAACAAAACACTGTGACCTCAAACTCCAAAGGATTTGAGATTTAGTAGAGGAAGGAAATGGGAAGGGTGAAAAATAGGACTAATACAAATAGAACAATGAGAATACTGTAGAAAATATCAAGGAAGAGGCAATCATTTCTAAATAAATAAAAGGGAGACGATTCTTGAAGGATAATGATATATTAGTCGACAGAAAAATCAGGGGAGAATGCTGCAGATCTCCTGGAGGACAAACATAACTTATGGGCATCTGATCTTTCACATCATTCACTTTGATTAAATGTGCTATTACTACCTGTCATTTTCAACCTTACCTACTGAGATTATTAGTTATTCTTAAATTATTAAATATTGCAGGGAGGTGGTGGCACATGCCTTTAGTCTCAGCACTGGGGAGGCAGAGGCAGGCAGACCTCTGTGAGTTTGAGCCTGGTCTGCAAGAGCTAGTTCCAGGACACCATCCAAAGCCACAGAGAAACCTGTCTCAAAAAAATCAAATATTTCAAATATTATTAAATTATTGAAATTATAAACTATTATATTATTAAATAAATTATTAATTTGCAATCCACTTGAATAGGTAACCGGAGACAAGGAGGCAAACATATTAAAATCTTACAGCTTGCTGCCACCATTATAGGTAGAAGTTTTTCCATGGGCAGCTGGGCTTGTTTTGTGCAGTACTTATTTTTCCTAGTAACATGTAATCTGACTGAAATATAAACCCACCAAAATTGTTAGACTAATTTTCATTTTACCTGAAATACAGAATCTGTGCTTTAAGAAAAGATACCCAAAACAACTATCCATATACATTTTTTCTATGTATGCATATTGATACATTTAAGGAATGATGGATTTTTAATGCTCTTTAATATATAGGGTTGAAGGCTTGCTTAATGAAAACCCTGAAAGTAAAAGTTCTTGTCTACATCAAGTAAGTAGGAAGTTGGTAGAATAGCTGAGGTAAAGGCCTTCTACATGTGAATGCACATATGTAGCCTTGCACACCAACATTGGCCACCCATAAGACATCCTTCAATAGTTAGGCAATATTTCTAGGCAACACTTTGAAGAAGGTGTATGGTTTGTAAGGACACAGTAAATAAAATCCCAGAATTAATTTCCATCAACACACAGGTTATGCTCCTTTTCAAGGCTAAAGCATATCACTTGACCTTTCAAAATAATTGTGCTAATTTCTTGCACATATTTACGGGACAAGATGCAGTTTTTCTATAGGAAAATAGAAAAGAATTGTTCTACATAGAAGAAGAAAATCACTGGTTAAGAAGTCTTAATGAAGTACTGGAACTGAGGGATGGGAAACTGTGGTCAGGATGTAATGGACGAGAGAAGAATAAACAAGCAAACAAACAAGAGCTCTTATGAAGCCAAGTGTTGTGGCTTACATCTGTAGTGCCAGCACTCAGGCAGCAGAGGCAGGGCAGTCATCAGAAGTTTGAGGCCAGCCTGGTCTACCATGTCAGTTACAGGCAAGTGAAAACTACACAGTGATACTTTGTCTGATAGCAGCAACAACAACAAAATTGAAACCAACAACCAACTAAACAAATATCTTTTATGAGCACTAAAATACAGTGAAAAGCCAGCCATCCCCGTGTTAAAAACCTATGGTCTGTTCTGGAAACTCAAATAACTTTCAACAAATCAATTATTCTTTTATATTTCAAACCGCATCTTAGGCTGACTCATCCCTCCCCCTGTTGTGGAGTATTCTTACTTGTGCTGAATACATTTTATTTTCAAAACGGCAGACAGGCTGCTTCACACTTCTTTCCCGAGTATTTAGACTATCATTTTCTTCTGTTTTCTGTACCTCCCTGCTTAGTGGAAACACTGTTTGTTCTTGGATTGCGCTTTGTCTCCCTTTTCAAGATCATCAAAGTTACTAGTTTGAAGCGTCCCCAGAGAAAAAGCCTTCTAATCCCTGGTTCAGAGGCTAACCTTTATTAGTGCCCTCCTGGTTATAATGAGGCATCGCCTCCAGCAGGGAGAGGCTGGGATACTGAACAGATTATTCAACAAGTTCAGAGCAGATTCTGAAGTTCCTTATACAGCCTGCTTGTGAATACCGCTTTCTTTGCTTTACTGTTTCTGGTTTCCATAGTTTTCCTAATGACGTAAACCATGCGGCGCATGGGAGCAATTTTCCACTCAATATCGGTTCTGGCACTTTCTATACATTGAAGTCTCCCCCTCCCCTCAACCCCCCCCCCCCCGCGCACCCCAAGTTGTACATTTTTCTTAAATTGTTATGGAGATTACTAATTCTGAAAACAGTCATTTTGTGTTAGAAAAGTCGGGGAAATA
The DNA here is from genome assembly GCA_030556225.1 of Cricetiscus sungorus. Taxonomy (NCBI): domain Eukaryota; kingdom Metazoa; phylum Chordata; class Mammalia; order Rodentia; family Cricetidae; genus Cricetiscus; species Cricetiscus sungorus. Next base: position 43,246,079 of record JANBXA010000372.1, read on the forward strand.
CACTCTTGAAATCTGTTGGGCTGGCATAAAGAGACTGAAAATTATTTTGTGATGGGTATAGATGAACAAGACTGATGAATCTCACAGGCTTTTCTCAGGTTTAAAGTTGAGATTAACTCTAGTATCTAAATCTTAGAAATTTATCACCCTGCTTCTTAATTTATCTAATTTAAAAAGATTAATGTCTATACCCACTACTATAAGTAATGCTTTGCAGTTCAGAAGTGTACTGGGTTGAGTGAGGATACAGTTAAAGCTGTAGAAATCAACCAGATACACAGCGATTTATGGACATTGGACAGCAAACTAAAAATACTGATGGTTCCAAACTGTGCTTAGCTGTGCAAGATTGTTATCAAAATCGACTTGTTTTACTCATTTTATTTTTGAAAGATTGAAGACTGTAAGTCATATTTCTCTCTTTTTGTTTCTTTTATAGTACATACAATGTTATATATATATATATATATATATATATATATATATCTGACATATAAAGTGTAAGGCACCTATTTACTTAAAAAGTAGTTGCTGTGTTTAAGAAAGGGCTCGATAGAATTTCAGTAGTTAGTTTCTCAAACTATATGACAAAATTTCATGCATACATCTGCAGTCACCATATTACTCTTTTTGGTTTTCCTGACAGTAGTAGAAAATCTTAAAAGCTTTTGTCTCCAACATTCCCCCAAGCAATGAACACTAGAATTTTAAGCTGTGCTTTGATAGTGAGTTGGAGAACACAGTGTCCTAAGATGCACAATTTCTTAACTAAGAGTAAGATTTAGCAGAACACCAGTAGCAAAGGCCATTTGCATAACTCAGCCTCTCAGTAGCTCAGCTGTGCTTAATTGTAATTCAGTTTCCGCATTGCAATGCTGGGCGCCTGGATAAAATGTGCAACATATAACATAACCAAGGGTACAGATCTGCTTTCTTTGCTTGTAATCTACTTAATTCCTTTTTTTCTAGGAGAAATAAGTGCAAGAATAACATAGTCAAGATCTATATCTCTTTCACATGCTTCTATTTAGGATATACATATCCTAAATAGGATATATATTTATATATATACATATATTTATGTAAAGATCACATTTAATGAAAGTGATTATATCAATATTTTTTTCTGAGCCCCAAATTTTTTATTTGTTTCTAGTTTTTCAGAGAAAAATTAAATTTAGAAAAATATTAGCTAGTTGCCATGCCTTTTGGGTATTTTACACTACAAAGACTTTATGAGCTAATCATGTGAAAAAGTGTATAAACATGCCCGTCAAGTCCACATGGATGCTACATTACGGGCCTACAAGTAAACATCTTTATATGTTTACAAAACTCCTGCTGCGATAGCATTCCTAAATCTACCACTAGCTTATATATTCTGGGTACTTAGAAACATGAAGGTATGAGAAATTCCTTGCTTAACATTCTCTCCTCTTATATTTAAACAGTCTTTACCCTCTTTCATGGGTTGCTTTAATGAATGTCAATGACAGGCCTCCGGTAGGAAGGTTTATAAAGGTGAGGATTATGTCTTACGAATAATTTCCAGATGTAATATTTTGGGCACACAGATTCCTCTACAGAAAGCGATATACAGAAGCAACATGGATCTTACAGTTTTATCAGGACAATGAAAGTACCTTTCGGCAAGGCTGGTTCCAACTCATCTGTGATAAATGAGAAGATAAGGCAATCAGTGCACACCATGACACTCCGTGCAGCTAGTTAGGCACACTTCAGAACTATTCAGGTGTGCCCACAAAGCTTATGAGACTTGCATGGGGGGGTGTCGCAATATAAATACATCCTTCATGGTGGCCACTGGTAATGCAGGAATTGCCTCTCTCAGACTTAACCCAGGTCAGACATAAATAATAGACGTTAAGAGTCAGCTCTGGTTTTGAGGCTGCATTCCAGGCAGTGTATCTCAGTTGGGTCAAAGGAATTTTTCCCCTTCTTCTCTCCAATAGTTCCTGTGCTTGAAAAATGCCTGCAAGATTCCATCACACCTTTGCGGGGACCACTTTGGGTCTCTAAGGGAGAAGGTTTCAGCCCCTCGGGTGCTAAGATGTACATCCAAGGAGTTCTTGGGGCCTTGTATCCACGATTAAAATCTGCAAAAAATTATTACAAGCAGGTGAGTCATCCCTCAAAAATATAATACCTTATCTCATATATATTTATATATTTTCAGATGTTTGGTCCTATAGACACAATGTTTGGCACTGTGTTGTAGGAACTGTGACATATATTTTGCAAGCTTGGTGCCTGTAAGGGTGAGCCAAAATGCTCCTGGAATCTTGAAGCCTGTGATAAGGGGGCTAATTTTGTCTGTCTTTTGGCATGGAATGTCATACGTCTCATCTTTTCTCGATGCTTACTCTGTAAAGTAAAAGCAGATCTTTATGTGGAAATTCTAGAGTCAGTTACACTAGAGAAGAAAATAAATAAATCCCCACTCATCTGAAGGCTTGGAGCTCTAGTAATTTTTTCTCCTGGTGTAAACTCAGCTCACTATTGTAGAAATGGGTCTAAACCCAAATCAGATTCTAGAGAAATGAACTGTGAATTGACTCCACCTCAAGAGTTTCTTACTTCACTCACACTTATTTAACTTATATATTTTAGGATCAAAAGAATAGTTGAATTAAAGTTTATTTGGGCTAAATTAAACTTGATTTTGCCTTTTACTATCTGTATTCATTTTATAGTGGTGTGTTTATGTACATATGTGTATATGGATAAAGACTGATATTTTTGTAATTACTTTTTGGGACACTTGTTTAATTAAAGAAGGACTTATAAAGAGAATGTTGCAATTTCAATAATAAAAAAGAAGTAACATTTAAAAAAACAAAACAAAAAGCTTCCCTCTTATACTACGTGAAGCCAACCTTTTCCCCGTGTTAAGTAAGGTTTACATTGTGAATTCAGAGCTTCCATTTTAGAACTTGGCTCATTATCTCAGGCCACAGGCTGCTGAAAATGAATATTTTGAAAGCATCTCACCATTCTTTGCATACAGAGAGGAAGGGGAGGGGTGGGCTTAAAATGAAGGAAGGTCTTGGTGTTCACACAGCGCCTCCTGCTGTCGTCTTGAAAAAGAGCAATGCATGATGCGTGGAAGAAAGTTCAGAATGTCCATAGGCATCTCAGAGAAACTTTTATAGGGAAAGTGTATTTGATTGGCTTTTTAATTAATTTCAGTGAACCAGAGATTAATAACTACTATAGACAATCTGACTAAAAATTCAAACTTGTTTATGTTTTATTGGGCTATCATAAACAAAACCCAGTAAATAACTATGTTATTGTGTTTAACTTATTTTTCATTTAAATATTAATGTTCAACATATAATGACATCTTAAAATGTATTACAATTTGCTGAATTGTTTATTTGCTGTTATATAATTTGGTTTCACTTACTGGAGGGTTTAAAGTTACTTAAAGCTTTTTCTAAAGAAAAGCGCCGTTTAAATAAAATCTGGAGATAAGCACTTTCTATTGGAAGTAAGGGTTGGAGAGACTGAGGGGCATCTGAACAGTAACAGCCGCTCTAAACATTGCCACTCTAAACACTGAAACATTAAACTGGCATTAAACATTAAATTTAAGAGTTCAGTACATTGTGTGTGTGTGTGGGGGGGATGCCTTGAGAATTGCTGCTTTGTTTTAAAGAATGTGTTACTCAAAATGATGACCAATGTGTTTTATTAAATTTTAAATGTAAACATGAACAAAAACGCTAAGCTTCACATCATACATACGTCTTATAGTAAAGTATAGAGATAAAGGCAAGGAAGAATGTCATGAATTTGCAAAAATTTCTATGGTTGTGTTTAATTATATATATTTTGTGTTTCTTTCCCATGTCTTGAATGCTTTAAAAATTCACTAAGTGGTACTGTTACAATGTCACCATGGGCCAAGCGTTAAGCCTGACAATATCTGTATTTTATGAGTAGGAGTTCCTATCAAATGTCCCCCTCAGCATTAATGAGCTTTATTCGAACTGCATTACTTCATCTGACCTTCCAGAAAGCCATTTTTATGTAGTGCTCTGTCTAACCATGTTAAGGAATCATTAGACAGGTGACATGTGGATGAACAATGGTTCCTATTTTGTTAACAAAGCTTGAGTTTATAAAATTGTAGAACGGTATTTCCTTTTGATATCATTTCCATTTACTCTACAGACATCCCATGTGAAACCCATGCTGTTTGGCTAAACATAATGGATTTATAATTTTGACATTACCAAAGGAACTTTTCTTAAACAAATTATTATACTATAACTTTAAAGGAAAAGTCGGGACTACTGGTTTTGTATTCATGAACCCACTCATTTTTTTTTTTCCATTTTAAACTTTAGCACGGCTATTATAGCATGCAACTGAAGTAAGCACATTACTTATGATGGTTTTAAATATATACTGTTTTGCGAGCATTAAAATGAGACATTATATGGAGGACAGCTTAAAGTCACTTAATCTTACATTTATCACATGTATTTCCTTAAGAGTAGAAACATCTTAGAACTCACTGAGAGCTAAGCAGAATCTGCTTAATTGGTAATCTTTGGAACAGCATAACCGCTTTCTGATGAAATGTAGTTAACACTTTCATCAGGGCCAGCTCCAGCTCATTAGCATTCTTGTTATGTACTGGTGCTGTTGGTGGGGGTGTTGGAGTAGGAATGCCATTGTGTCGAGTTCCAGTGTTTGGGGACAAACACTGCTGTGGAAGGAACGTGTGAAAAGGCCACAGTCTTGTCAGTGAATGAGCAAGGCTGTGCTTTCTGTGCGTTTCAAGCAGGGAAGCTGTCATTCATGGCTAACACAGCCAAACAGAGGCCAAAACACAAGGCTGCACTACCTTTTAAAATGATATTAGCGATTTTTAAACGCGATCTTCTTTATTTATGATCCTACACAGAGCTTTAGTTGCTGTCAGTAAACAAAATATGTCAGTCTGTTCAGAAATACTGTAAAAATGAAAAACGTCCATGGAAGTGTGCCAGGCAGCTACAGTAATTAGGGCTTGGAATAGCTGATCGGCAGTGTGCAGTACAAACATGATTTGGGGGAAACTTCATCTCTGGAAGCCACTTGTCTCCCTGATTCAGACACTTCTTTGCTTTCTGCCCCCACAACTAACAAAATTCCTAGAGAATTTTACATAATTAATATAGCACTTTGTCTTTTATTAAAAACATAATTTTTGAAAGGGTTCATAAACTCTCAGTTTTAACCATTTAAAATTGTTAATGGCCCGTTTCAGTTGTCAAGAGCTTGTACAATCGCTCCGGAGTGTCAGACAGGAAGGAAATGGCTGCTCTACCCTGCTGATGGACGCCTTCACTCTGGGCTTGCAGCCACTGCTGTAGGACATAGGATGCCTTTATCCTGTAAGGGTGAAGTCCTGCTCTTACATTTCCAGCACCACAGAAAAGAGTGATCAATTTCTAGTTAAATTTTAGCTTATGGAAAACAAAATTAATAATAATAATAATAATAATAATAATAATAATAATAATAATAATAAGCCCTACTCATTTCTTACAACAATTTGGAGGCATTTCCTAAACTTCACCTGAATAATTAAAACACACAAGCAGTTTCTTTTTATGTCTGAAAATGCAGGAAAGCATTTTATTTCTTTAGTTTTATTGTAAAAATGAGTGCCTGGGTTATTTATATTAACTCAGTAAAGTTTGTTGAGAACTATGATTTTGGTCTTGGTGATTTTTTTTTGTATATAGTTTTTTTTAAGGAAAAACTAATTTAAGCAAAGTTACCTTTGTCAGTGTGTTTATATGCGTTTTTAAAAAGATTAATATTTGAGGCACTGGGTTGAGAAATCCAGACATTGAATTTCTATTTTAAAACTTAGATTTCACTGTTTAAATTGCAGCTATATTGTGGTTTTGCTTTATGAGCATATTATTAAATAAGGAAATAACCAGATAATTTTATTATGTGCAGATTTTGCAGTTTAAAATTGAAATATATTTTATTAATATCCAAATTAAGATTTTCATAATATTTTAGATTTAAAAAATATAAGCTAAAAGTGAATGACTTTACTCATACTTTCAATATGTTTTATAATTAAATATTAAATATACCAATATTATTCTAAAGAATGATCCAGCTTAAAATAGACTTGAGTTGAATTTATCACTGACAGAAAACTGTTAATTTCAAAAAGAGAAGAAAATTTAATATTTTATTTTCATAAAAGAAGTGCTTGAAAGCTGGCTTTTTTAGCTCCTTTGTTTAAGGTTAAGTAAAATCATCTGTTAGTCTTCATCTTACTAAGAGGCTAAGCATTTTTGTTTTATCCTTTACACAGTATTTACTGACCACAGCAAATCAAGTGCAAGGTTGCCTCGAGTTAGCCTTTCTGGGATGAAACTCAAAATGTTTGGCTTATGAACAGCATCTTAATGTCCTTTGATATTGCTAAAGCAGTTTCTAATCCCCAAGCATAAGTCACCATTGTGCCTAGAGAACAGAGTGGTGTGATTTTGAATGTATAAAGCTACTTTGATGTTCTGATAAGGAATTTTCTTTAGCATATTAGATTGCTTGCAGATATCTAGTGACTGTTGATTTTCCCCTGAAACCAAGCTGCATTCTAGTTACTTGAAGTATTTTAAGAACCTTAAACTTGTGTCTTTTTCTATGTGCCATGCTTTGAGCTGGCCTAACATCAGTTAAATGAAGTGAAAATTGCATTCTTGTCTTGATAGAGATGAAAATGGATTTCTGGTCATGAAATAGATGTAGTTGTCACTTTTTAAAAAAGGTGTCAGCAGTTTGCTTCAGCGAGTAAGGTGCCAATTCAGTATGGCAGTAAACTTGTGATCTGAGCAATCAATAAAAGGCTTCAATAACTTCTGCTTCATTACACTTATAATAAGAGGCTATAGATCCAAGGCACATAAAATGTTGATAAAGAGGATGCGTGGGGATCGACTGGGACAATTTTGTGGAAGTACAGTAAGTGCAATATTGCCATCTAGAGTTTGTGCATAAGTAATTATTACAGAGGGGGGACATGGTCGTGGAATAAAACACAAAGTGATACTGAAATACTTTTTATTTTCTGTCATTTATCTGTGACACATTTATCTTCATGGAACGTCCTATTTGACTTGTCAAAAAGCAGTTAGGTCAGAAGGCAAATTTTCAAATCTGCATTTTTCTCTAATTATCTCTAGCCCCAAATTGGACTTTTCACATTGAAAACTCTTTATTAAGTAACTTGCTTTGGGTGGTGGTGGGGAGTACTTTTGACATGGCAATCCAGTTATACAATCTCAGAGAAGTTTAACAGCATCTCAGTTGGTTGCTTCTCAGGGAAAATATTGCCTTTGTTGATATGAAACACCCATTCAAAATTAAGAAGCCAGCTTACCTCAAAGTAGCATCCCAAATACATTTAATCTAAAAGCTATAAGGCTCATGCAAAGAACATAGACTTCCGTGCTTATATAATTAATTATGAATGCTATAATGAAGTATGGGTTCCATCTGAAGATTGGCTAAGACTATCTTTTTAATTTTTGTTACAGTAATATTTATCACCTTATTTTTTCTGATAAAAAATACTTAAATTGTTTCATAACATATTTTGAAAGAAAGTATGGAGATTGATTTAAATGAAGCATTATTGAATCATTTTTCCATCTGAAGTTTGTGGCTGCTTTACTGAAAAGTTTATAACGATCTGTTTTTAAGAGTTTTACATACTTAATTCAGACACAGTAACTTCGTATACTTGTGGATTGATTTAATAGGAAATCCAACTGGGGAAATTCTCACTTCTTACACTTATTTGATACATCATATATATGTAACACACATTCTCTGGAGAGAATAATTTGGCATTAGCATATGAACAATACATTTAAAACATGCCGCTCCATGTTCTGTGTTTTCTTATGCCAGTGTGTAAGTTCTACAATTAAAAAAAAAAAAAAAAACAAGAAATGAGTACAGTGTCATTTTCATTTACCAATCACAATTTTATCTCAAATATTACATTGTATTTTCTCTGTTTAACTTATGATAATTGGTAGAGATATATAGTTTAGTTCCAAATTCATAGTCATACTGAGTAGAAAAGGTTTCATTTGTAAACTGCTAAATAAGTCAAGTAAAGTAAATCCAACCCCCTGAGAAACTTTCCTTGAATTTCTCAGCCACATGCAGGTGGTATTATTGCACGCAACTTTTCAGAAATGACGGTAAATTTTACAGAGTTATAGCAACAAAGTGAAAGAGTGTGCTTGATAGATTTCCTGAAGAGATTCCACACACACACAGGTATTATTTGTAAGAAAACAATCATGCCAAGTCTTCAGCTGGTTAGAGAGGGCACAGCATTCTATCTTCACCTGACATCCTAGCTGTTCCAACAACATCCTGGGGCCCTGTCTTCCGCCCCCTCCTTCCAAAGTAATAATGCTCACCCAGAGCCTTGTGTGAATGGACAAGAATATGAATTTTTTTTTGTTGTTGTTGTTCTCTTGAAGGACTGAAACGGTATTGAAGGCACCTTCTTAGCAGGAAGAAAACCACCTCTCTTGATAATTGTCTTGAAGTTTCTTTTGCTATTCATATTGATTAATACTGTGGGACATTGCTAGTTAATATAATTGATTATTAAAAAGTCTGACAAATTATTAGAGACTCCTTTTTTGTCCTTTAAAACTTTTTAAATTTAATTTTACCTTCCAACCTCACTACTCCCTTCCACTCCTCCTCCCGCCCCCTCTTGCCTTCTCCCACCTCCTCCCCCCTCTCAGCCCACACCCAGTCAGTCCACTCCTCCTCATGGGTAAGGGCTCCTAAAAGGAGTCAACATAGTCTGGCACATTAGGTTGGGGCAGAGGCAGGTGACCTCTCCCATGCATTAAGGCTGAGCATCGCATCCCACCATTGGGAGTAGGCTCCAACAAGCTAGCTCGTGTACCAGTTTGTGTCATGGTCCTACTGCTAGGGGCCCCTCAGCTAGTCCAAACTTAACAACTTGAGAGACTCCTTTGTTGTTGTTGTTGCTATCATTCTGTGGGGAATGGTCTTTTATAGCTCAAACTGGCCTCAAACTCTCCAGGTAGCTGAGGATGACCTTGAACTCCTGATTCTCCTGCATTTATCTCCTAGTGCTGAAATTATAGGTAAGCGTCACTATGCCTGGCTTTATAGAGAGACTCTTAAGTGGAAACATTTTTGGGATTATTGGTTTTATTCAGCAATAGACATTATTTCCTTCTCACCTGTTGGTAATAAACACCCAATGTTAGAAACCTGCAGTCTCACCCTGTTGGGCCATGCCCAACCCCCACCTTTTTAATAGCAATAAGAGGTGGGAATGTTGGGGCTCAGCAGTCTGTGGACCCCGCCTCTGGGTGGGACGCCTATGGCCACGTAATCACTATGTCAGGCTTTACCTAGCTTTTACCTGGCTGGGCAGAGACCGGGTTACGCATGAGCAAGCTCCCCTCTTAAAGCAAGCGCGCCAAGAGCACCTCTCTCTCTTGCTTCCCTCTCTTGCCTCTCTCTCTCTCTCTCTCTCTCTCTCTCTCTCTCTCTCTCTCTCTCTCGCCTGTCTCTCTTGCTTCTCTCTCTTGCTTCTCTCTCTCGCCTCCCTCTCTCTTGCCTCTCTCTCTTGCTTCTTTCCCCTTCTGTCTCTCTCTCCCCGCTTTCAGTTGGCCACCCGCTACCCCCCTCTTTTCCTCTCCCCTCTCTCAATAAACTCTGCGGGCGCTGAATCTCGTGTTTGTATTTCTTAGGCCATTGTAGCTGCAGCAAAAGAACAACACCCAATGTTACAACTCCAACTGTTAACTTGATGCAACCTAGAGTCAATTGGGAAGATGGAACCTTGAGGAATTAATTGATTTTACTGGATTGGCTTATGGCCATATCTGCAGGGCATTTCTTAAATGCAAATTAATGTAGGAAAGCTAGGCCCACTGTAGGCAACACCATACCTAGGCATATAGGCCTGAGCTGTATCAGAAAGTTAGCTAAAGAGGCCAATAAACAGTGTACTTCATGGTCTCTGATTCAATTCCTGCCTCCAGGGTTCTGTCTTTTGCTCCTCCTTCCTTGGCTTTCCTTGATGATGGACTGTTTTGGGATGCATAAGCCACATAAACCCCTTTCTCCTCCAAGTGGCGTTTGATCAGGATTTTTTTTATTATAGCAATAGAAATCAAATTAGGCCACTCATCTTACAACAAATAGCTGACTTTCAAATAATATATATTATATATATATATGTATGTAATAAAGATGGAAATGAATATAACAATGATTTTTATCTAATTTTCTAAAGCATAATCATCTATGGAGAGAGAACATAACAAAAATTAATGATCAACATTTAATATATGTCACTGAGAAGTAAATGTTGAACATTCAGAGAGGCATGTCACAAATAAAAGACAGTTATGATCAGAAACCTCATGAATGGCAGACTGTAGAGTGGAATAGGATGAGCATCCCTTTTTGTGACTGAAAGTGATTTACATTTCAGGCAGTTTTGGATTTTTTTAATATGTGCACATAGACAACAAGATATCTTGAGTGTAGGACTGTATTTTGAACTTTAAATTGTACCAGTGTTTCATATACAACTCATACAGATAGCCTACAAGGAAAATTTATACAGCACACACATGTCGACTGTAAACTACAGAGAGTGAATTTTTCTGCCTGTGATGTTCCTCAGCACTCAGAATGTTTTAAAGTTTAGAATTATTTCTTGTTCATAGTTTGAATTAGGTATGTATAACCTTCACTGTCCTCATGTGGTCTTAACTTGGAAAGAAGTTAAAATCTTAGAAAGTGAGAATTCAGCTTTTTAGTCTCACTGACCACAATTCAAGTGCTTGATAGCTACATCATCACTTGGAATTTCGAGTGGACAATGCTGCTCTCAAAGAAAGAAATTGATGCTAATATTCCATGTGTACTTCTGGCACTGATCACTCCACAAGTAACAAAATAATGGAAAATCATTTAACATTCATAATTACATTCAGTGTGTGGTTGAGTAAGTGTTACTGTTTGAATCTGAAATATCACCCAACATGATCATGGTCTTGTTCTTCAGCGGGAGGCATTATTTTGAGAGGCTGTGTAATATCTGGGAGGTGAGCCCTGCTGATCACCAGGGAACATGAAGTTGATCCACAGCATTTTCTCTGCTCCTTGGTTTACCATGGTGTGAGCAGCTCCCAGCACATTCCTGGTGCCTTCTTTACAATGTCACACTTACCAGGCTGGCTGAAACCACAAGATAAAATAAATCTTAAATAGTTTGTTAGATATTGTTGACATAGTCACATGAAAGTAACTGAGACAGTAAATGCATCATTCTAGTCTTCCTTCACAAACAAGAGAAAAAAGAAATCAGGTAAAAAAAAAATACCACAATGGTCACAATCTATTTGCTACCTAGTCATCAAGTAAATATATCTTTATGCTTTTTAGTGTCTTAGAATCCTATAAATGAGCTTACAGTGTGACACCTTTAGAGACTATGATTTTGCTAATCATTAAACTTACTTTACCTTGTTTGGTTAGTGAAGATCTCCCATCTCCCCCCAAAAATAATGATTAGAGAAACAAACCCAATTCACTTGTTGAGGTTTCCTTCTGTTCCATGTGTGTTCATACTAGAAACTAGGGATGTGCATGCAGGAAAACTGTCCAATGTTTTGCCTTAGAGAGTTTGCATTCTTGTTTTGTTAACAAAAATACCTATAAGAAACTTGTAAGAAATATAAATATTAGTATATAAGTGTTAAAATGTATGATTTAGATGCTATGTATTATGGAAACTCACATAAAGGAAAATCAGTGCAAAATTAGGATCAACTCTGAAGTTGAAATTAACTTTAGATGCCAAGTAATTCCAATTATCTGATTTTATAGATAATAGCACAGTAATAAAGTTCACCTCATAAAGTTGTTTAGAGGATTAAATAATATGCATAAAACTCATAATACAATACCTGGAATATAATTAGTACAGAATATGGTTAGTAGGGATTACCCATACTCCTCAGCTTTAGTATTAATACTGTTGTTAAAGTAATTGAGACAATGTAGCAAAGTACTTGTATGAGGTGAGACTGGCAATGGTTAAATAACTTGCTGTCACTTTTAGAGTAGCCAAGGGAGGTGAGGAGGCTGGAAATGAATACACAGATAGTCATGGCATGAAGACCATGGTAGGTAACATATTTCCAGACACATTATACTCTGATATAAGAAGATACCTGTGACTTTTTCAAGGTAATAAAAACTTACAGCAAATAAAGTTAGAGGAAGAGATTATGTTGAAGTAATAAAGGCAGTGTAGAAATAAGCCTCTTTAAGAATGATAATGATGCACCTTTCAAAAGTTTCATGGTATAGCAAATAAAAATGGTCAAAACAGAACTTTAGACCCATTAAATATATTTTACATGATTATATTTAAAATTAACTCTTTCAAGAAAATTTCATAATATATATAATTGATCAATTTATATAGTAACTAAAATATTTATAAAGATAATTGATTTGTAACCTGTGTAGGTGACATATAGTTTGTGATGGGAAAAGCTTTAGAGTAACGTCTTCTTCTTCAGTTATCTTGTCACTGTATCTTTGGGTGTCTATTAATCAGGGTTCTCTAGAGGAACAGAACAGATAGAATGAGTTTATATTTATTAAAAGAGGATTTTATTTTTTAAAACATAAAGGCTATGGGCTGTGGTCTGGCTAGTCTAACAATGGCTGTCTCACTACAGAAAGGCCAAGAATCCAGTAGTTGTTCAACTGGGTGTCTCAACTTGTCTTCAGTCAACATTGGAATCCCAAAGAAGTAGATTATAATACCAGTGAGGAAATGTGTCTCCAACAGGATAGATGAACTTGCTAGTGAAAATGAGGGAAAACAATCAAACAGCAAAAGCTTCCTTGGTTCATACTCTTTGATGTGGGCTGCCACCTTGGTATGGCCCAGATTTAGGGTGGGTCTTCCCACTTTCAAATAAATGAACAAAAGGCATTCCTCAGAGGTGTGCCCAGTTTCTTGGGTTTCAGTTGATTTTAGAAGTATTAAAGTTGACAACAGTGATGAGCCACCACTATATAATTTTATTCACAGATAATGATAATAAGATGTTTGGTACCCATTGAAGAGCCTGGGAAGCTGAGCCTCTAAAGTGGTTGGTTGCTGTAGATGGCCTCTGCACTTGTGCAAAGTGTACTAAAGCTCAATTTAGATTAAAAATTTTATTTGTGTGTGTGTGTGTGTGTGTGTGTGCGTGCATGCATGCATGTGCGTGCGTACATGTGCGTGTGCGTGTGCGTGCGTGCGTGCGTGTGTGTGTGTGTGTGTGTGTGTGTGTGTGTCCATGGGAAGGAAGTGGTGCATGAATATCAGAGGACAACTTTCAGGGGTCAGCACTCCTGTTCTACCATGTGGGCTCTGGGGACTAACCAAATTCAGGGGGTTTGCTTTGGCAGCAAGTGCCTTTACCCACTGAGCAATCTTGCTGGCTCCCTGAAGTTATACTAGAATGGTAATACATAGTGCTAGAAAGCAATTCACTTGTGTGGCACTAATAGGCAAATTAATATTTTCTTTATTTTGTCTAAATCTGATTTCACTTTTCACATTAGCAGTTACTTGTAGTAATGGGAGAAAAATAAAAGTTAAATGATTATGAAAAAATAGTTTTTCTTTCTAGTAATATTCAGCATTAAAATATGCTCAGAATTTTGTGTCTGTCTTGAAACTCACTGTGTACACCAGGCTGCCCCAAACTTTCAGTGATCTATCTCCCTGTCTCTGCCTGTTGAGAGCTGGAATGATTGGCATGAGCTAACTCATGTAGCTCAACTTCTGAAAATTCAGTCCTCCCCAACATCATTTGCTGAAGACATTATTCATTTGCTATTGTTTGTTCTTGGCATCCTTGTGGAAGATCATTTGGCTATGTACATAAGGATCTGTTTCTGGGCTCTCTGTTCCAATAGTCCATATATCTTTAGGTCTGCACAGTCTATATTATTTCTTTGTAGTATAGTTTTGTTGGTTTGTTTTTGAGATAGGCTGCCAAATGATACAACCCTGGCTGGTGCTGAACCCAGGGCCAAGCCTCTTGAGTGCTGAGATTGAAGGCATGTACTACCATGCCTAGTGTGTAGTATGTTTTGAAATCAGTCAATATGATGCCTGTGACTTCATTCTTCTTTTCCAAGATTGTTCTGCCAATGTATGCTTTGGGGTGAATTATAGGATTTTTTTCTCCTGCTTTTACAAAAATGCTGTTGGTATTTCTTTTATGGAGATTATACTGACATATTAGGCTACTTTTGATCATATGAACATATTAAGACTCCCGTTGACAGCATGGGTTGTCTTTCCACTTATTTATATCTGCTTTCATTTTATATTGCAATGTTTTATAGTTTATGCCATATAAACTTTTCATTTTCATGATTACACTTATTCTTGAGGCTTTTGTCCTTTTTGGTGGTGATGATGAAGACTTTTTAAACTTTTTTGGAGGGGATTGGTCATTGTTTGTGAATATAAATGCAACTGATCCTGTATGTAGATTTTATATCCAAAACTTTGTAGAAATTATTAGTTGCAATGTGATTATGTATGGAACCTCTAGGGTTTTTGACAGATTAGATAAATTCTCTTGTAAACAGAAAAATTTATTTCTTCTTGTCTTTGGACATCTGTGGTTTCTTGCCTTAATAATAATTTCTCTGGCCAAGACATTCAGTGTTACACTGAACAGTGGTGAAAATGGGCATCTTGGTCTTATTCTTGGTCTCAGCATGGAAGCCTTTGTTTTCTTACTTTGTGTATGCTGTTAAGCATGGGCTTTTATGAGGTTGTAATACTTTCTCTTTTGCTGTACTAATAACACTGTTAAATTTTGGCTAGTGCTTTCTTCTGCATTGATTGAGAAGAGATCTTTCACCTTCGTGGTGTTAGTGCAGAGCATTGCTTTTTACTGACTCTTTCGTTTGTTGAGCTACCTTTTCAATCAATTTATTGGAAACTGAAGCCACAGTCTTTGAAGAATTTTCTGTTCTTCAGTTACAGTCCAGTCTGGTTTTCTCTCTGCTTTCCCCTATATAGTCTCCCTTCTCTTCTCTTTTTTAGACTGATATTTACTTTTAAATTGTCATTGAAGGAAATTTTCCATTTAATTTAAAAAAACAGATTGATTGACATAAAGATATGACTACTATTCTGTTATTATCCATTTAAAATATGTACACATTGTGTTTGAATTATTAAAACTGTAAATTTCTAACCTCTATATTTTTCTAAATTGATGTAGCTAAAAGTTGATCAGGGATATTGATACTTTCAAGCAGTTTGGTTTATTTTATTTTATTTTATTTTTTATCATCTGATTGACTTTGTGCTTTATTAATTTCTTACTCTTGCTTATGCAGGATTTAATTGTTTCTTGCTTGTCAACATGAAAATTGGTATCCTTGAATACCTTTCTATTTCTGTCACTGGAACATTTAATGCTATACATTTTTTTTCAGCAACCGACTTACTGTGTATATCAAATTTCAATATCCTATGGCTTTATATATATTTTTAGTTTTGAAGATTTGTTACGTTTTAACTTACTTATTACTTTTTACTGGGGAGTTGAGGAAGGGTTTCTCTGTGTAACAGTCCTGGCTGTCCTGGAACTCTGTAGACCAGGCTGGCCTTGAACTCACAGAGATCTGCCTGCCTCTGCTTCCTGAGTGCTGGTTTCTTGAGACTTTTTCCATCTATTAATTAAAATGAAAATGTGCTGTTTTACAGTTATTGGGGGATTCTATATTTTTATGTTATTGGTTTCCATTTTATTTCTACTGTGGCCAGAGGACAAATATATAGTTTAATTGCGTCAATAGTTGTGGGATTTGTTTTGTGACTTGGGTTATGGCTATTTACTGCTCCATGCTTCTGTTTGTAGCAGTGATATTCATAGTGTCTGTCACTTTGTTCAAGGTGACAAATAATGTCATCCAAGTCTTCTTTAGGTAAGAATTTGTTTCTCTTTCAGTTTAATCAATGTGATATATACATGCATCTATATAATTTATGGAAATTATATATACTTTATGAAAATTGCATATATATATAATTTATGGAAAAGAAATAACTTTCACTAGTGACTTTTTGACATGGAGTTTGAAAACCTTTCTCTAATTGCTTTTCTGAATACTAACGATTGTTTGACTTTCTTTTCTAGTGTATTTGGCATTGCTAATTAACCACACCTTCCATATTTTGTTTGGGGAGTGTTTTCCAAATTTGACAGCACGGAATCATATAAGCCCCTGTGTGCTTTTTCCTTAGACCTGGGATGAAAGCGGGGTCAGCCTTAGCGATATTCTAGGAGTGGATTTTGATGCTTGGTAGGTTGAAGTTCTCTACTTCACTTTTCTTTTTATTAGAATATATTGATTATGCATAACAAGCTTTATTATTTTCATATATGTATATAATGTGTTCTGGCCATGGAGAGATGGTTCAGCACTTTCTGCTCTTTCAGAGGACCTGAGTTTGGCTCCCTGCCACCTCTAACTCCAGCTCTGGGGATGCGAATGCTGCAATGATCCCTACAGGCTCTACATTTACATGGTGCGTAACCATAAAATAAAAAAATAGCCTGTATAGCATGTTTTAGCTGGCTAGGAAATCTAGCCAGCAGGGAAAACCCTAAGTTTTGGACCTCTCCAGTCTACTATCTGATATTTAGCTGTAACCTTTTGCTTATTCACTTGTGTGTGGTGGAGGCAGAGTCTAGCTTTGTAACTCCTTCTAGTCTTGAGTCCACGATCCACCTGACTAAGCCTCTGAAATGCTGGGATTAAAGGCATGCCCTACTACACATGGCTCGGCTGTTATATATTACTATGAGTAATTTTAGTTTATAAACCTGCATTTGTGCTGATAGCATAAAATTTAATTTTTAAAACCACCTACAGAATAGCACTGTAAAATGGACAGTAAACATAACCCAGTGTTTAAAACATAAACATAACTCATAATAGTAACTTAATGTGAGGAAAATAAAAACCAAGGCAACATTCTAATAATAATAGTTTTCGTTAAAGGGTGTGAGTTTAAGGCAAACAAGAGCATTTGGTTATATTTATGCAATGACTGAAAATTAGAAGTACGAAAAATAGGAATTAAAAGGGAGGTCATTGCTACACTCTGCTTCCACTCTGATAAATATTTGTTCTTAGAGTATCAAGGAGAAAAGCTTCTGGGGGAAGTGTAGCAATGATGATAATGATGATACTGTCTTGCGTTTTATACCAATATACATATGAACTGCATTTGTTTCCTGGCATTTTAGTTTTTGCAAGGGTTTCAGTGTATATTAGAAATGTTTTTTTCTGTCTCCCAGTGTCCCTATTAATAAAAAATAGTAATCATTCTGTATAATCTTTTGCTCTAAAAATTTTTGTTTTATGACAGATTTCTTTTTTATTAAATAAAAGACAAGCATGCAACATGTAAGCTTTCTTTGTTTGGGGGTCCATACTTTATAGAGAGTGGACATTTCAGCATTTTATGTTTATATTTCTTTGAAATATATAATCCAGATTTTCCAGGATCCAAGCTGTGTTAGAAGACAAGAACATGGATTCAGTGCACATGATAAGAAAAATAGCAAGTCTTTTGTTGTATTCCAATGTTTTATCTTTCTGTGTAAAAGATCACATGTCATATTATTAATACTTTTAGAAGCACTTTCTAAACATAGTCATGTGTATGTGTATATCTGCACATATATACATATAAGCAAAATCCCAGCATATGTACTTTTGTTTTTGACAAGTAAGATGTAACTTATTATTTATTATTCCATAGCCCTCTTTCCATGTCATGACAGAGACAGGGAACTATTAATACTGTACACATTTTTCTGTGTTAGGATTTAGGATGTAATTAATTGTATATTACACCAATTATGTGTAAATCACCTCAGGAGCCAGGGAGGAGTTAAAATGTAGTGTCCAATTTACTACTGAGAGGAAAAATCTGTGGACAAGATTTTGACATTAGGCTAGAAGAGCTCCTTTTATAGAGTGTATCCATCAGGTTGAGATAAAGTGATTGGGGAACTATATGCCTTCCCTTGAGAACAGCAGAGAATCGCCATAGAAGAGGGGAAAAGCATAGGAAAGGAGAGAAATGGGGAGTAGGAAGACAGAGAAGTAGAGAAGGAGGGGGAGGGAGAAAGAGATGGAGGGAGAGAGAGAGAGACAGAGGGGGGAAGAGAAGAAGGGAAGGAGGAAGAGGAAGAGAGAGAGGGAGAGAGGCAGAGGGGGGAGAGAGAGAAAGGAAAAGAGGGAGGGAGAGAGAGACAGAGAGAGGGAGGGAGAGGGGGAGAGGGAGGGAGAAAGGAAGGGAGGTAGGGAGAAGGAGGGAGTAAGAAAAGGAGGGAGGGAGAGAGGAGGGAGTAAGAAAGGAGGGAGGGAGAGAGGAGGAGAGAGTAAGAAAAGGAGGGAGGGAGAGAGAGGGAGGGAGTAAGAAAAGGAGGGAGGGAGGGAAGGAGGGAGAGAGGGAGAGAGGGAGGGGTAGACTTTATAAAGACATTGATGTATTACATCTCCCCGATGAGTAGGTCTATGTCTTGAGCTGCTGACAAGGATGAGAGGGAAGAGTGGCAGTGAGGTTAAATCTTCCTAGGAGGTCAGTGGCATCAGAAGATTCCTTGTTCATAGAGTACAGGTAAATCGCATCTTCTACTGTGGTTCTGTATAACTACTAATGGGTGTTCAGGATGCCACCCATCACCAGTTCAACTGGAAGCAGCATGCTGCAGTCAATACTCTAGCCCAGAAAGTTTTCATATGTTTGTTTGCTTGTAATGGTGAGTGTGAACTTTAGAACTGAAACTATCAGAACAAACCAGTTTTACACTTCAGTTCTCTCTAGATAGTAAATAGCCTAGTAAGTAGGGCCTGTACACACTCATCCAAAGATGAGTCAGAGTCAGGGTGCCATTTTCCTCCAACCTTGTTTTTTTTTTTTTTTTTTTTAATTCCTGTCAGTTTTAGAGCAAAATAGCACTCATGAGAAAATCTTACAAGGAGTCCATGAAATATATTTCTTTGTGTATTGGCTGGATATTGTCTTTTCTTCATAATTCATGCATTCACATTCTTGTTCACCTAGTTTTATATTCTTATAAAGTTGTAAACATTCCTTTTTAAAATTTTGTTTTTGTGTTTTGAGAAAGGGTTTTAGGGCACAGCTCTGGCTGTCCTTCAACTCACTCTGTAGACCAGGCTGGCATCAAACATAGAGATCTGCCTGCTTCTGCCTCTCAAATGCTGGAATTAAAGGTGTACAACACCACCACCTGGCTTTATAAACATTCTTTATAATTTAAGTATGCTTAAATTACCCGTGGAATATAATGGCAATATATTTCTCCCTGTTTGTCAATTATCATAAAATTTCCATTGTCTCTTCATACACAGTCATCTTTTTAATAATGTTTGTTACTTTAAAAGAATAGTTTTAAAAATTTTTTAGCTTATGCTTATTAAAACTTACATATCTAAGAATATAATCATACCCATTATTTATGGCTTAAATTTAAACTGAAAAATTTATGAGTGTTAGAGAGATGGCTCAGTGGTTAAGATAGTGTATATGTCTTGCAGAGAGCCTGAATTCAGGTCCCAGTACACTATACTGGGCTGCTTTCAACTGCCAGTAACTCAAGTTTCAGGGTGATCTGATGGAGCTTCTCCAAAGGAACCTGAAAAATAATAAAAATAAAACCTTGAAAGCGTGTGTGTTTGAGGGGGATGGATAGTGCATATACAAATTTGTATTGGTGTGTGTACGTTTGAAGTAATTAGTGGTGTTTTCTACGACCCCTATTCACCTTATTTTTTGAGTTAAGTTCTTTTGCTGAACATGTAGCTTTCTATTTCAGTTAGTCAGGATGGCCATGAAGCCCCAGGGATCCTCCTGTTTCTGGGTCCCTGGAGCTAGACTTCTAGATACATGCCATTAAGTACATCTTTTTGTATGGATGCTGAGGGTCTAAACTCCAGACCTTGTGCTTGCATGGTAGGCACTTTATCAACTGAGCTATCTCCTTGGTGCCTAAAATTAAATCTTTAATTCATATAGATTACCTTCATAGTTATATCAAGAGTATAATAGCTTCCTTATTACTATCAAAGTTAATTCATTTAGTTATATTGTAGAATTTAAAAAATACTGAACAACCAATTGGTGTGCTTTCCCCTGGGGAGGTCCACTAAAAATAAATGAAAAATTACTTAATTTTTTTTACAGCTTGTATATAAATTATGATGGATACTTGGGTATTTTATGACTAGCTATAGAATTTTTATTATAAATTCTAGTAGCAGAAAATAAAGCAGGAAAAACAGCACCATTGACAGTTTATTGGCAGGAGAACTTAGGATCATGACTAAAAACCAAAGTATCAAGGCACTTCCATAAGTAATTATTTCTTGTAGTCTCATTTCAGGAGGCATGTTTTACTCATTTCATATGAAATTAGTTCTCAAATCCCGAGTCTTCATGGTTTAAAAGAATCAAGGTGGAGTGTGGAGATGACAGAAGTAATTAGTACAAGTAGGGTTGTGAATATCAGCTCTTAGTTTTAGACATGCAGTCACATAGAAGATCAAACTTTAGTCTAGTCAGTTGAGATATGACATATTCCTCACATAGCAGTTACTATTACACAGTCGAGGATTATAATTGTAAGAGTAGTTTGAAGCCAGTGAGACATAATAAAAGCCAGGTCATTTAATGGTGTTCTAGTTGGGGTCCCAAAGTTCCATCTAACTGACAAAGTTTGACTTGAATCTTTTGGCCAAGTCATGGAGGAGGATCATGTATAAATAAGAATGACTCCTTTGCCTCAAGTTTGAGAGTCATGAGTAGTTTTTGAAGTAGATCATATGTCCACTAAGCAAACTTGACCCTTTAAAAATAGACTTCTTGCTGGGTGTGGCAATTCATGCCTTAAATTCCAGCTCTTAAGAAAGAGTTAGGTGGATCTCTTATGAATTTGAGGCCAGCCTGGTATACATGGAACGTTCCAGGCCACCCAGGGCTATACAGTGGGCCTTACTGTGTGACTGTGAGTAAGAAATACACTCTGTGCTTTGGAGTTTTATTGGTTAAACGAAGCTGTCTATAATATTATTGAATTGGTATATAATGGGATCTTGAAACAGTGTCTGGCACTACCTTTCATAATCGGAGTGTAAGAAATGCTAGCTATACATATTGCAACCAACAGCACACTCTTGGTGCCTATTTTTGGATATCCATCAGAAGTCTATGCTTGACTGTCACTAGGAAAGACTGGTGGTGAGTGGATGAGAAAATGTGCATCCCTATCAGTCGAATTGCTACCAAAATGCCACGTGCTTGGGTAGGCACTGCTGGGAGTCACTCAAGGGAAACATGGAAATGCAGAGGGCTTTGTCAGCTTTAAGAAAGTCTTGTATGCAGTCTATTTGGATGATTGACTTCTAGTGGTGGAGTATTTGGAGAAAGTAAGGTATGACATGTAGACATTTTTGTTTGCTCATTAATCTCATCAATTCCAGATAAAAGTCAACAAAGGAGGTATAACTCCTCTTGTTGCTAATCCCTTTGATTTTCCAGCTTAGTTCTCATCCTGTTGTGTCTGATGGACTTTCCTTCCCTCTTCTCTGGACTTCCCTATATCCCTCTTATATACTGGTCTGTGTCCTGTCATAATTACGTCTCTATCAAGAAGAGGTCTTTCTACAACTATTCCTTTAACATTAAACCCAGAAATTTAATCTTTACCTTAAGTCACTCCTTCCCTCATCATTGTTCAGTTCACTGTTGCCTCAATTAGACTCTGGAGACTGTTGTTTCAACTCTGCTTGAGTATCTATTATTATAATAGCTGCCTCTCTGAGATACACTAAGCAAATAGGATGAATATTCCATGACTTTTAATTACTTTGAGATAATTTTAATCTTTTAAATATAATTCATTTACCCAAGGTAGAAAAGGGTAACAATGTTTCTGGGTTATTAAAATAACTTGTTTTCTTAACCTCTGTAACATGTGACACTATTCATTGCATTAGAAAACCAACTGGCTTTTATGACTTATTCTGATTTTACCCCTCCTCTCCAATGGTTCACTTTTTGAAATCTCAAGTGTGTTTCCTTTAGAATGCTTGCTTACTTATGTATAAGACCCTCCTAACTCTTTCCTGCTCTTGCTTCCTGGGTCACTTCAATAGTGTTTAAACATACCTGTATCATAATGAGTATATATTTTGTATTTCTTCAAGTATTACCTGCTTCACTTCAAACTCTGAATATCTGGGTATTAAATATTATAGTCCCAAGACACCTTAAATTTTCTATTGAGAAGCACTTCTTTATTTGGCTGCATTGTTTGTTGAGTATTTTGGTAACTGAGAAATTCAGATATAGGTAAGGCTTAGTTCTTGCTATAAGAGCCCAAAGGAAAGAAAAATAAAGATAATATATAAAGAAATGAAATAGTGATGCTAAATTCCATGAAGATTATAAAACTGCTTCAAAGGAATAGGAAAGGAGTTGACTTTTGTCATTAAGTAATGAAGTTGTAAGACCATTGTGGTTGGAATATGAGGCCTATGAGAAGTCAGATAGATCAGAGAGATCTTTGTGCTACATGGAAGAGTTTTTATCTTACTGTTGGAAGATATTGGGATATTATATTCTTTTTCAGGGAGGGCATTTGAGACAGGATTTCTCTGTGTAGCCCTGGCTGTGCTGGACCTAGTTATGTAGATCAGGCTGGCCATCTGCCTGCCTCTGTCTCCTGAGTGCTGAGATTAAATGCATGCGCCACCACTGCTTAGCTTCTTTAGAAAAAAAAATGTTGACAAATTTCTTAAGAGCCTGCTGTAATTTCTAGACAGACACTGACTTGTAAGAATTATGCAGTAAATTAAGAGAAATAGTAAAGTTTATGATACATTTTGTAAAGAATACGCTGTTAGGTTAGATTTGTCATATGAATGAATGAGAGAATTGATTACTTCTTTGACCTAACTTTAAAATATTGGCTCCAGTTATTCAGATGAAAAGAGCAGGAACAATAGAAGGGCTGGGCCACCAGATCATTAAGCAAAGAGGTTGAGCAGACATTGGGATAGAAGATATCTGAATGAGAAATGTAAAGCTTGATAATTATTAATATATAAAAAGTGTGAAAATTGCTGTGATCACTCAGGCAAGAGGATAACCAGGACTTGAGATTTTCCAACTTTCAGTGGTCTGGCAAAGGATGAATTAAGAAAGGAACCTGAAATAAAAGAAAGGAATCTGGGAAGAGATAAAAGTTAAGGCTCAGCGGACAGAAAAGAAACAGTAAAGAAAAGGTGCGGGAAATTGGGCGCTTATTACAAATGTCTGGTACTTTTTCTTAGCTCACAGTTTAAAGTGCTTCTGAGGGATTTTCTCTAGTGCTTGGAGTTGAACTGTGTTCAAAGTTTTGTGTGCTGATGTACCCTGGAGGAAGAGTCACTAATCACAGACCCTGTATCCCTTGCATCTATCAAACTAAAGCAAACTGGCCATCTGAAAGTATTTTTATTTAAAATGTAAAATTTAGGATTTCTTTACATTATTTAATTGCAGTAAGGTCTCTTTACCTCCTACATGGCAATAATCAGACAAAGGAAGTCAAACTGATTTCACAAAAGATCAATTGTATGACTTAGGAGAATGGGCCCTTTATCTATTACAGTAAGAAAAAGATGGAATTGTGAGCACACACCTTATAGAGCTAGTAAGGACAGGTGAAGGGGACAAGGTAGACCTCAAATGCTTGCCTGTTCTATTTAGGACAGGCTAGCTGAGGCTGCACTTATCAGTCACACAGCTTCCAGTTGGGAATATATAATCCTACAGAGAAGATATACATGGACAAATCTATGCTTGATACTTTGTAAACAGAATTTATAATTATATTTTGTGTAATAGTTTTGATGACACATTTGTAGTTTGATGACAAACATTTCATAGTTTTATGGTGTACCAGTTACAGTTCTAAAAGATTTACAGATGTTATGTTATTTAACCTACAAAAACCTCATATACACTTTCTGTTTTTCTCCTCTTGTGGAAATGAAAAAACTCATCAAGGGTTATATATTGATGTATAAATTGCTGTGTTTCTTTTCTAAGGCTATTTTATGGTGTGTGTGTGTGTGTGTGGTTGTGGTGGTGACAGGCATTGGATCTCCCTGGACCTGGAGTTGCAGGCAGGTGTGAGCCAACCAGTGTGGATGCTGATCTGGATTTCTTTTTCATTTAAGTATATATAAAATTGTATACTGTTTTATCTTTGTAATGTAGAATTTAATTTGCAATAGTTATAATAGACAAAACTCTGTGCCTCATACCTATTTAAAGTTGTAGGCTGGGGTGTTTAATGCTGGCACACTTGCTTGATATATATGAGGTTTTGGGTTTGATTTCTACCATTGTAAACAAATAAGTAAATAAAGCTGAGTGTAAAGAATGCTGCTAAAATGTTCTATAAAACTTTGGTGAAATAACTTTAATCTGTTCCTTTCATTTGTAATTGAAAATTATTACATTTTAATAAGAAGGTAGAATAAAGAGAGTCTATCTTTTGTACAGATGTGACAAAATTCCATGGACTCCTTAGTTTTCTTAGACTCAAGATTCATACCTTTTAATCCAAGGACTTAGATAAATTTAGGTTTAACATTTTTAGAAAAATTATGTCACAACTAAAGCTTTGTAGTTCATTTTAGCTCACACTTTGAAGGCACCTAATGTGATGGAACACCATGACAGTCTTGTGGCTACAGTAGAGATATGTGGCACAGGAAACCTGGGCATGTAGTGCAGGTAAGACTGGTGCTTTTTCATAGCTCCTGGTTCAAACTGCTTTTGAGTTTTTGTGCCTGTGTATGCTGGGAGTTGAACCACGTTTGTGTTTGAGACGTTTGGCATTCAGGGTGGGAAAAACGTCCCCAACCTAGACACTGTATTTCCTACTTCCATCAAACTGAGGCAAAACAGACATATGGGAGTATTTCAAATGCCACTTTACATCTTTAAGACACAGAAAAGGTAGAAGAAGGAGGAGGAGAAGGCAGAGACCCTGAGCAGAATTAAAAACAACGCTGTTTATTCTGACATATTTTATTCAAAGACAGTCAGTTACAATCAAGTAAGAATTTAAATCACATGGCTTGTCAAATCTGTTCTTTGTTTATATGTCTTTCCCCAACCATCTTATTTTTAAATACACTGCTATGTATCATAGTTTAAACTCCTTTTCTTTTGTAAGTTGCATAATCTTTGTCTTGAGTTGGCCAGTCTTTTATTTCATTCTTCCTCCACCCTGTCTTACTGGGTTAGACAACTCTTTAAATGTTTTATTACTTAATGTTGACTGTTTTGGAAGCAAACGTAAGATAAATATAATTGGTGACAAAGATACATGTCAAGAGACTTGTATTTTGGGTGCAAGTGTGGATTTGTGTCACTTCATTTTGATCCAAATAGCACATATTTTTGGCTTGATAGGTCTTCAAGCAAATCAATACTTTTAGTTATGTGGGGTGCTAGGAATTGACCCCAGGGCCTCACATGCTAGCCAGACAGTTGACATCTATAGCTCTTGGTACTTTGTAAAAATATTCAAGATGTATTTGAGTAACTAATATGACAGAGAGATTGAACTTTTACAGAATGACTACATGACACATATAGCTAAAACTTATATCAAAATATTGGGTTGTCTTTAAGAATGGTGTAGTCTTTCTTGGGGAGTTGGGAGTTCCAGAAACTTGTTAGCTACTCAAACTGCCCCAGTCAGTAGCTTTTATATTCTTGTTTTGAGAATTCCGGGAGTACAGAGGGCCAGTTTAAGAGAGCTCATGATAAATTTAGAAGTGGTAACTAGAGAAGGGGAAAGAAAGATCCTTGGCATTTGAGTCAAGTGGCATGAAGGTCAGCTACATGGTGGGAAAGAGAGCTTCAGAGAAAGGTAAGGAGGCCCAGAATACCTGCAAAAGGATACTTGTGTTCTGGCTAGTAACTGAAAGAAAAATACAGAAGAGAAGGAAGAGGAAAATGTATGTCTTTGTGAGTGGCAGGTAGATCCAACAGAACCTCACAGAAGCTTGTAGACACTGCACTAAGGGGCAGGAAAAGGAGAGGGAAAAGGAAAAGTACATTATCCCATTAAAGGGCTAACTGTTCCTATCTTTTTAGCACGATTTAAGGTGAACCCACATTCTTGAGGAATGGTTCCCTTGGATCTTCTTTTGCTAGGCAGCAATAGTTTCTCTTCATGCTACTCTAATATTCTCCATTCTGAAGATGTAGTCTTAAAATTCTTTAGGAATCAGAGATCACAAACAGTTTTGGCATTTCTGTTCTCAATCCAGGTCAGGACCAAGGAAATTTTTGTCTTATGGTTAAAAACACAGATTGAAGCATCTAGTCCTGAACTACCTATACCATTTCTATCTCCTGTCTTGGTCAATACATATTTACCATTAATGTTGATAGTTAGTTTTAGTAATACATTAGCATTTATTTAGCAATATTAAGTACATTCAGTATTTTGTGTTCTGAATACATTATTTAAGGAGCATGTAGGACAGCATACAGTAAATGATAGAAGAAACAAGCCCATTGAAATAAAGAATGAATAATGAAGATAATAGACCATGGTCTTTGCTCTTAAGAAATATAGACTTGGGTGGGCAGACCTATTAGCACTGTAGTGCCACCATAAGTGTTGTGTACTCTGTGAGGACTGTTCAGGAAGGGTCGGTTGCAGGAGATTTGGGACCTGAAAGGCTTTCATTCTTTGACGAGAAAGAATGTTCTATTTCCTAGTGATCTTGTGTTGAACAGTACTTGGGAGCTTGACATGTCAAAAGGTGACATTTTAAATTTTAAATACCAAGATCCTGGAAGAAAGTAACAACCACAAACTTATGTGGGCTATTAGGAGCCCTGCAAATGTGACTTTTATTTATTTGAATGAACTTATCACTGTATTTCTTGACATAACAGATGAAGATAAAAATCACCAAGGTGATCTATCTAATCATAGTCATTGGATATTTATGATGTTAAACATACTCTTTTTAATGTGAGGATTGTATTTGCTTGAATAGATGACTAAAATGTCTAACCTTATTAATTTTTACATTAATTGTGATCTAACAGTTAAATTGATGTTTCCTTTTAACTTGTTGAATATCTAAATATCACTAGGACACAAAGAATCTTGCCTATACTACCCAAGATTATATTGTTGCCACCATGGCCGTTTTCTCTGGTTTTTCAAAAATCCTTTCACTTTTTCTTTTAAAATTAGTGAATATGCTCTGCAATGCTTGTCACACATTAATGTCAATGAATCCAAGCTATGTTTAAGTTATCTGCTGGCATCTAGTAATTATCCAGAACCATGAAATGCATGGCACTGTCTTCTGATGTGGAAAATTTCAATCCTGAAGAGAATTCCTCAATTTAAAACACATCTTTAAACACTTTTAATTTAAACTTTTTGGTATGAAAATTACAGATACTTTCTTTAATTAGAGTTCCTATTTGATCAAGACTTCACTAGGTTTGCTGTCTCCAAACACAGAATAAATTATTAGAGAAATAGCATGTATGTTGCCAGGGCAAATTTCAGGTCATTTAAAAAAAACTCTTTGATTTTTCTAAGCAAAAATTTTCATTGTATTAGGACACTAATCAAGTTCTGTATAAATAATCAGTTGTATGCATTAAAAGTAGTTACTCAGACATCACCTTACATAGAATTCATTTGATTTTTTTAAACGCTCCACCCTCATATAAAAAAATATTAAACATATTCTGTCTTGAGAATTCTTTAGCTAATGTTTCAGAACATTTAGTGCTGTTTCAGAACAGCACTGAAACAAACAAACACTCCAACCTGAGAATTTTGTTGGTATCAAGAGACAATGTATGTGAATTCTGATACCTTTTCATTGCATGTACGCTAGGAATTCCACTTTTTAAATGATATCCTGCCAGCTTTTTCACAATCCATTAATTCCTGGATCAGCATCAGAAGGAATGTCAGAGCAGAGTGAAATTCTTGTAAGACACAGATGTCAGGATCAAAAGTCAGAGGCATTCTCTGAGCAGCAGGGAAGCAAGCTTGTTAGACTTTAATCGGAACAATTAGTATCTACCATGTGACAGTCTCGATGCCCTGCCTTCTATGGTTGTGAAGTTCCAGCAGGCTGGAAAGACAGACTTCTAAGTTGGATGGAAAATTTCCTAAGCTTTTGGTCTCATTATCTTTAGCCACAATTCTTAAGTTTTGTTGATTGACTCCAAATGTCCTTAAATAGTAATTGGTTGATGCACTTAGATAAAGTAGGGCCCAGCTTGCTGTGGAGACAGATTTTTATCCTCTGTGAGTGAATGTAATGCAAAGTGACCAGCTTTATGGATGTTGGTGATCTTTTGTGCCCAGGAGGCTTTACCAGCAATTTTATAGCTCAAGAGTGAAAGCTTTTACCATGTGCTCCCAGCTAGCTCCAGAGAGACTCAATAAGTGTGAATCATTGATGAAGGAAAAGGACTTTAAATAGAGTGGATGGTGGTATGTTAGCTAAAGAATTCCTCAAAATTAGCTATCATATTTCTCCTTATGCTGTCACGAAACTAGAATATCACCCTTACAATAAAAAATCCACCAGTTGTTTTCTGTACACACCAATAAACTAACTTATTTCTTCCAGTAATATTTCTTCTAGTGAATTATTTTCACTTATCCTTTCTGTGTACTTTGTAATAATAATTCCTTTATTTGAGTGTCTGTGTTGGGAGTAATCTATAGTATAACTTCAAAATTAATTTCTGGTAATGAGGAATGACCCTTTAAGGTATGGGCTATAACATAGCTGAAAAGATTCAGATAACAAAGTTACCTCTACTTTATAATAGGACCAGTCAGCTCACGCTTGGTAGAAAGGGTCATTATAATTAACTAGTGATAAGTATGTTTTAAGAAGCCAAATGCCATGGGCAAGAGCATGAATGACAGAAGAGAGAGCATAGAGAGGGGCCCGGAGTGGTTCAGTAGAGACAAAAGCATAAGGCAGACAGGAGCATAATGCTGGGAAGTGGTAGGCCAGCTACATAAGGCTGGGAAGTAGTAGGCCAGCTAGAGGCATAGCAGAGCTGTAGCTTCCCTCTTTCTCTGCATGCCACCCAAGTAGTGATATATCTTCTTCTTCCACCACTAAGATAATATTTTCTTAATAGAATTAAAATGTTAAAGAGACCACCTTTAGAACTTAGTTCAAGAGAACTTAATAGTTGAGTTCATGTATATTAAATGGTGCCTGGTGTTGGACCTTATTTTTTGGTTATCTTAATCTATTCTGTTTATGAAGTTGTAAATTCTATATTCTAGTAAATGTTCTTCCAGCAATTCATATGGCCCTTGTGGTTGTATTTGCTCACTTTTTCTTTTAAAAACTTTATGTATATTTATTGTGTGGGATACCATCTTACATAAGGACACTTTCACAGAAGTATATATTGTACATCTTCCTACCCACTACATCTTCCCTTTCCCTGCACCTTTAGTCATCTTTGTTTCCCAGGACAGTTTTGCTTCTAGTTTCACACCATATGTGTATACATGAGTTCCATGTCTCTATAAAATCCAGGATCACAAGTGAGAAGAAACAGGACACAAGTCTTTCTGAGATTTGGCTTGATTTCCTCAATATCATTGTCTTCATTGCATCCATTTTCATTCATGTAGTGAAACTTCCCTATGGCCAAGACAGCTCCATTTTGCCTTTCCTTGGTCAGTTCCTCTGTTGGTGAAGGTCTAAGTTGGTTCCATGACTTAGCTGTTGTGAATGGTGCTTTAGTGAGTATCACTGTGCTGGCTTAGAGGACTTTTAAGTAGATGCTGAGGAGTGGTATAGCCAGATTG
Source organism: Cricetiscus sungorus (assembly GCA_030556225.1). Lineage (NCBI taxonomy): Eukaryota > Metazoa > Chordata > Mammalia > Rodentia > Cricetidae > Cricetiscus > Cricetiscus sungorus. The sequence continues at coordinate 43,276,183 of JANBXA010000372.1, forward strand.
GTTAGCAGATCTAATTTTAGTTTGGGGGAACCTCCATACTTATTTCCATAGTGGCTGGATTCATTCAGAAGTCACACCACATCTCTATTGTTGTAATTTGTTATGACAGCCATTCTGACTGAAGTGAGACAACATTTTAATGTAGTTTTAATTTACATTTCTCTTTTGAAAACTGTATGTTTATTCCAGATTTATTTGTTGATTGGGTGTTTTATTTCTTTTTTTCTTTCTTTGTACTTTAGGTATCAACCAACTCAGATGTATGTTAACAAAGATTTCTTTTTCCTTTCTGTAGGCTGATTCTTCACTCGTCAATCTATTTCCTTGGCTACACAAAAATATTTTAATTTCATGAAGTCCTATTTGTTGACTGTTATTTAATGAGTGATTATAATCCTATTCAGAAAATCCTTCCCTAGACCTAAATCCTGACATGCACCATACCACTGAGTATTTCTTAACCAAAAGTTGCCTTCAAGACAAATTCTTTGATAATAATTATAAATAAAGTTGTTGAATTTTGGATCTTCCATGGACAGGGTTCCAGTTAAGTGACAATGGTAGAGTGAACAATGTTTAACTCTATGGCAGGCTTTATCTGTGTACTTCAGAAATCTGAGCATATTATTGAGTAGCTTCCTCAAGTACAGAGAAAGATCTTATCAATTTTCATTTTGGTGATGCAGATGGGATAGATAACAGCTGTTTACTTTGTGGAATAATTTCACATACATCATGCCATTTAGTCATAATACCATTCATTAGACCTGATGAGATCAGCTCAATATCATTAGTAATGTATTTGAGGGTCATCTCAACAGTAAGTGCTGTGACCAGCATCAAGCTTTATACTCTTTCCACTTCATTAACTTTGGAAAAAATTACCATGAAACAGAATAATACTTTTGAAATACTTTAAGACAGATCTTAGAGTAAGTAGGTTTGTTTTATGTACCTGAGATATAATAAGATTATATCTAGTCTCTGCTCATAATTCCTAAAACACAGCTTCTAAACCTTGTTATGTCCCCAATAATAGAAACGGCAGGAATCTCTTATATATTTGGTCTTAGTGACAGATTATTATGAGAGTTTCTATGATTTTTCAAGCTTCTGGAATGATAGGAGATACCATATAGCTGGGCTTTCTGGACAGGGCTACTCTAAGAAAGAAGGCAAACAGAGCTCTATGGAAATGAATCATTCAGTGTAGACCTTGCTGTCTTCTTTTGTAGAACAAAATGTGAGCATTATCTGTGTCACATGTTTTAATTTATTATTTTTAAATAATATATTATTAACTTTTCAAGATTTTCATACAAGGTTTTTTTTTATATTCACCTCCTTCCCAAGCCTCTCTTTATATACTATTTTGTATTGGTGTATAACCTACTATACCATACCCTACCCCTTCACTAATGCATTCTTCCCTGGAAGGACTCATTCTACTTAGAACATCATGAATCATAAAGTTGCTCTTGTATATGTCTTTGGGGAAATATAGTTACTCATTATTATCAAACATCTAAGAGAGGTATTTTTGTTGTTAAGGCAAAGAGTGGGCATATTTTATTGACAAGTTTTCTGAAATGAATGGAGTGACATATATGTGTAGCTTATAGATTGGACCATGTTGAGAACTTAAGATTTTATTATAACTGTAATGAACCACCTTTGAGGCACCTTAAAGATTTATATTTGTTAATTCACATTTCATGGAGATCACTCTGTGAACAAGAGATGCAGGACCAGGAAGCAGGGAGAATAGTGAGGAAACAATTATTCAGTTGAGAGAAAAAAAAGGGGTGACTGTTTAGCACCCGTTTGACTTGTCCGCAGCTGACCTTCTATCTTTCAAACCCTTATTTAAGTGACTATGGAAATTAGACTTGTTCCTTGAAATCTCAGCCTCAGTAACTGGCCTTAGAGCTTCAGTTTACCAGCTAAAAACACAAACTCTCTCCCAAGTGGTCTGTTTCAGAAGCAGATGTAGTTGTTTGTTCATAAATCCAGCCACGGTCTTCAGCTTGGAACCTAACTTTGTGATTGACATACAAATCTTAAAGCAAGACAGAAAGTTAGGTTGTGACATATTGATTTATTTTATTTGTGAACAACTGACTGCTTTGGCAATGAGTCCAAATCCCTCTTACAGAATGCCAAGGAAGGTTTTGGAAGCTGAAACTTAGTGATAAATGATGCAGGATTTTCCTTTTAAAATGGCAATAGTTCTCTACAGATTTTTATGGTACATTTGGTTGTGAATTCAGCATTAATTTTTATTTGCTTCATAGAGAACACAATAATCAGATTTCATACTAGTAGGTTAGAATCCATAGAATCCAACTGGTTCTTTTTAATGAAAACATTTATCAAAATGATATAGAATCAGCAGCAAATGTAAGAACAAGCTTGGGAAATAGGCAAAAACCAGAGGACAACAAAGGCCAATGTTACATTTTTTTTCACTGAGTCACTGGCTCCTGATGGGATGTTCACATCCAGGCACAATACAGACTATCTCTCACTAAGGCATTTGTACTCTCCAATGGGGAAGGTCCTTCTGGGCTTACAAGGAGAGAAATAAAGCGTCATCACCCACCAATAATACGTTTACCTGGGAGATTCTCCTTAACTCAAACAGGTTCAGTACTGAATAATTCTAAGTCAAAGACAGAGAAAGGGAAAAAGAAAAAAAAATTCCCAATTGTGTCCCTCCCTCCCTCCCTTCCTCCCTCCCTCCCTCCCTCCCTTCCTCTTTCCCTCCCTCCCTTCCATCCTTCCTTTCACCCTTTCTTTCTTCATCACATAGAGACACAGAGAGAAACAGAGACTCCATTCTTGTTTCCCCATCCATATCTTTTTCTCTCAGTGGTGGTGTTTTAAATGTTTAGCTGAGGACTAAATCCTAGTATATTTACAGTATACTTTCCCTCTATGGAACTGATATTTAGGACCAGACCCTGTGTCTTCAATCTTGTCTGAGGGTCAGATATTGTCCTGTGTCAATTAGAGCTCCAGCTATGTGTAAAACAATGGCTCTCAACCTTCCTAATGCTGCAACCCTGTAATACAGTTTCTCCTGTTGTGACCTCCAACCATAAACATTTTTTTCTGCTATTTTATAATTATAATTTGATACTGTTATGAAATATAATGTAAATATCTGTTTTTTCCAATGGTCTTAGGAGATCCCTGTGAAAAGGTGGTTCTACTGCCAAAAGAGTGGCAACCCATGGGTTGAGAACCACTGGTCTAAAACTTATGCTGCAAGTTATGGTACTCTCTACATGCTTGTGGGCATTAACTATAATTTGTTCCTCACTCTAGTTACTCAACTACTGCTGGAGCTTCTGGAAGATGTATATATTGCTTTCTTTATTGAACAAAGAGCAACACAGTCACAAACTTCACAAAATTTCTTGTAGCAAGTTGGAGAGACAGCAACTTAACTAAAAGAAATAGGAAGGTCAAGTATTTTATGCATATATTTATTAAGATGGATGGTGAAACCACCCCAGGGTTAGGTCTTCATTAGTGTCTGGAGCCTTCCTGCATCACTATGCTCTTCAAGATAACTGTGAAGTCTCTTGAGTGGAATTAAAGGCATGCATTACCATGCCTAGCTTCTAATTGTGTTTCTTGAGAAAAACAATGAATTTTGCAATGAGTCTAATGCTAGCTACTATGTGGTGTTCTGTCTCTATAAAATGTTTTGCTTTCTTTGCCAAACAAAAGTACAAACCAAACCAGCTACATCTTTAACCAAGTTTAAAAGTTGGTAATGCTTCTATCAAATATGTCTCCTGTAAAGTTTTTATATTATATTTTCAGTTTTCTCTCAAGTTAAATTTCTTGGGAAAATTTCAAAAGAAAAATACATCCCAAGACTTTCTGTAGTGGTGGGGGATCTTTTCTTCTCCGTGATTCATTAGATTGCTGCATGTAAGGGGCCAACAGTTCCTGGCTAGAGGTGAGTTTGTAATATATACCAAGAGAAAATCACATATTGAAGAGCAAAATTTTCTAAATCCATTAAAAATATCCATGAAAAGTTAAAATGTTATTTAAATCAAGAGAGCCACATACTTCAAAGTATATCCTTTAGTCTTTGGCTGAATTACCTTTTCTTTCTTTTCATGTTACTACTTTCACATTCTAAAAAGGAGTGTGTGTGTGTGTGTGAGTGTGTGTGTATGTGTGTGTGTGTGTGTGTGTGTATTAAGAGAATGAGATATTCTATAGAACTGAGTACTGAAATTTTTCATATTTTAGGTTAATTCAGTGATATTTATTGAGAAATAGGTATATTCCAAGAACCTAGGTAAGCCTGTTTATCTAAGTTAAATTATTTATTTTCTGTGTATCTCCTTCAGTGATACATCATCCAGTCTAAATGGGTGCCTGGGGGCGAACTGAAAACCATTTGGTGTATTCAAGTCAGAGATAGAATAATACTAAATTTAATGAAATGAAGGTATAACAATAATAGCTGTCAGGAAGCTTGAAATTCCTTTATGGGTATGAAAAGAATCAGGTTTCAGTTTTACACAATCAAAATGGGAAACTCTTGTTTGATAAATTGTAGCATAAACAATGATCCTGATTGTACCATACCTCCATTAGTGAGGGTGAGGGGATAGAGCACCATGTATTGCTTCTTTCAATGTTTTGTTCCCTCCAAATTCTTCCTTACTTTATTACCTTTGCATCTCTCTTAGAAATGCAAGCTCACATTCTGTAGTTTATTATACAAGCAAAAGACTTTTACAAATATAAAATCATGCTGTAATAGCAATGTGTTTTTTTCCAAGTGAACAGAGTTTACCCTCAATCCACAAGGCCACCTGTTTTTCTCTGCGAGAACTGAGTAGTATGAATAATAGCCAGGGTCCCTTTCCTTTCTTACAGACCCATGCTTTTACAAGTATATCATTTCTAGGAATGTTACTATTAGTAGAATGCATGTCAGAGGTAGGCAGTCTAATGATGGAATCTATTGTACTCATAATTTAACAGTAGATGATATTTCTAGGAAGCCTTCAGTTCTTTCAGAAATGAACATGATTTTATATAATTTAAGCAATCTTAGAATTTTTAGACTGAAGCTAATAATTCTTTTTCAAAAAACAATAGGAAAGACAACTCTGCTTGATAAAATCATCTTGGATCTGAAGTTTAGATGATAGGAAAATAAATAATTTAAAATTTTACTACAAGTATAATACAGATTAGTAATTAAAGTACATTTGTATGTCTAAGCTATTTTGTCCCCTTTCTATGATGGAAATCTGTCAGTTTGACAGTCAGACTTTTTCATTCACTTACTTTCTTGTCTATCAATTTCTTTTTATTAATGTTATATAAGCTGAAATATGCCAAATGAATTTCTCACAGAAGAGTAAGTCTTTTGAGAGATCATAAGTCTTTCACAATATCTATCTAGACTGATTAATTAGATGAGCTGAAATGTCTGTAAGCTTAACTCACTAGGCTATAGTCTGACAGTGCTGCACACAGGAAACTTGTTTGAATGCAACAAAAGTTTCCGTAAGATAATCTTTAATTTAAAAAAAAGTCTGGTAATCACTTGATATTAACCAGATTCTAGGTATTATATAGTTATATATATATGTATATAATAGAGTTATATATATATATATATACATATATATATATATATATATATATAGAGTAGCCTTCATTATAGAGTAGGCTGTGTGAGTAGTGATGGACAGTAAGTTCTAAGTTGAAATGTTTGCTTAATTTTTGTTATTGTGACTTGTGGGAATTTTGCATGTTCTATCAGTTGATGCCCTAGAGTGAATAAATATGATGTTTCCAGTCAGTCTGTGATGGAGCAGCAGGTTGTTATAATGTCAGCATTGGAAAGCTACAGAGTGTGCCAAATATTGCCTACAAGTTGTTTACAGAAAGAAAGCTCCAAAGAACCATGCCTACTTGTTTTCCCACTGTGTACTGTCTGTAGATCTTGTGTACAACAATACAACAAAATTGTGTTGAACAAAAACCCTGTTCCAGAAAATTTAAATTCATTTATTACCTGAACCTTGAAGGAAAAGTCTACGAACTTCTAGTCCAGTGGCATAGCCAATGTTCTTTATGTATTAATTGGTGCCATGAAGATTAAAGTATAGAATTGTCATATCAGGATGCTGACTTTCTTGCCCTACTTTTATCTATGTTTAGATATTTGGGATTTTATTCTAATATCATCTTGTGTTCAAACAAAGCTAGATGTTTAATAGGTTCTACGATGATTAGATTCTCAGGAGTGTTAATATTTGACTTCATGGCATGTGAGTGGGGTGGGTGAAAGAAATGTCATAGAATATAGTATAAATTTTAAATTCATTATTATTTTGTCTGCAAGTGAATGGAATTTAATGTGTATTGATGAATATCATCTCTTTATTATTAAAGTGTAAGTTTTCCACAAAGAGCATAGAATATCCAAAATATCATCATTCAATCTTGAAGGCATGATGATTTGTCTTCTACTCCCCACATCCCTCTTTTCCTGACAACTTTTAGCATCAACACAAACTCTGTAAGAAATGAAATTCCCCATCAGTTCTACCTCTTGGGTTTTCAGGACCAAAAGAAGAGATGAAGAATCTACAAATGACCCCTGGAGAGATGTTTTCTTTGCCTGACTAGTCAGATCTAAGTGAAATAGGTGGGAGGGCCAGGATGATTCCAGCATACACTTCTGGGAATGATGAACATGTTCTGTTCAATTTAACCTCTTATCTTTGTGACCTTCCATCTGAGCTGTTGATGTATCTCCTAGGTGGTGCATCATTTTCCCTTTTCTCTGAATAAACTCAGTGCTTCTTACATTCTGAATCATCTCTCTTCAACTTTGAAAACTATGGTTTTCTTTTCCCTTACAAATTGACATCAGAGACCTTTTAACATATCTTCCAACCATTATTCAATACCAACTCTTTTTCCACTGTGCTAGGATCTCACATGTATCGCATGTTCCTTCCTTGATGGTTAGCTTCTGCTACTTCTGTTGTAGGAAAGAAAAGTATGATTTTGTTGCTGTTTTGGTTTTTCAAGACAGGGTTTCTTTGTGTAGCTCCAACTGTCCTGGAATTCATTCTGTCAACCAGGGTGACCTGCCTTTGCTTCTCAAGTTCTGGGATTAAAGGTGTGAGTCACCACTACTCAACAAGTATGTTCTAACCCAACACTGTCTCTCCAAGGCACAGGTTGTAAGCTCTTTGCTGAAGTCTTTCATTGTGTTCATAGCCTTCAACTTTGGCAGTGAAAGGCATCTGTATCTTTTTTTGTTTGCATGCATGTGTTATCTTCCTGACTATGGCACAAACTTCTAGAATTCTTAAATCTACTGACATCTTGTATAATACTTTGCAAACAATAATATATGTTGAATGAGTAAATGGATGAATAAACAACTGCTTTTTTTTTGCAATGTTGGTAATAACACAAAAGTAGTGTGAGCCATTCTACTCTGGTTTAGGTGTTTGTCATCTTTCTGGACATGTTATGAGGTAAGGACCTTGCACTGAGTAGATGGTCCCATTATTTGAACCACTGCTTTCCAGTCTTCCTCTATTAAAACTTGTTGAATTTACATCTCTGTTCTTTCCATAGGCATACAAATGTTCATTTGCTTCTTTTATTCCTCAATTTTAACTTTTTCATTGTCTTTATGCAATAAATAATAGCAAAATCAAATAAAATTTTCATAATTATGTAATGCTTATCATAAAGCATTAAATTATACTTATACATATTAATTCTTACAACAATATTAATAGTACTATTACTAAATTTACTTACAAATGAGAAAATTGAACCTAAGGGATGTTAACTAAATCTCTTAAGGTATATTACTACATGGCTAGAAAGTGACAGATCTGGGAAAGTAACTAAGTTTGTCTCCAAAGCCCACTTCCCTAATTTGCTAACAATTGGTTCTTCTGATTTCTTTCATTTGTTCTTATTTTAAAAGCTGTGTCCAGTCATCTTTTACATGTTTGTCAGTTATGTCATGTGGGTTTAATCACTGAGCCCTAGAACACAGTATGAAATGAGAAGACATTTTATGAAAATATACAAGAGAGCTATAAAAGTACCTTACTTACATTTAAAGGATTTATGATTTAGTGGGCCATAGAAAATACACAAATATCAAATAGTCATCGGAAGCCATCAGAATTAGGTTCTATTTGGTCAGTGTAAACAAGTCAAATCTAATAGATTGTTAGTTAAAGAAAGAGGATCTTAGGCCACTGTACTTATTTACAGTTGAATTGTTTGACAATGTACAGTGATGTGCTAATTGTGGGATGCAAAAACATTGCAACCAAAGAGTTTAAGGAGATTGGAGGGTGAGATTACATCTCAAACAGTGTTAGAAAAAAGGAAGATCAGTACTGATAATTGCCTTCAAAGAATTTCCTAGATTTGGAAGAATTTGATTTCAAACTCAAAGTTGGACAAGCTATATTGGGGGAGATTGTTCACAGGTATATGTGCATGTGTGTATATGTGCAATTGGATAAAAACATACATGTAAGAATTACATCGTTTCCTTGTTCTCTATTGTATTTTTACCATTGGTTAGTGATGATGGCTGCCATTTTGACACAATGAAAATACTTAAGTCTCACCCAGAGTAGTTGAATAATAAACTTTAGAAGTTGGCTTTGGCCTTCAAAAGTATCTTTAAAATACTCACTATTACATAAAGCCCTACATGATTTTAACATGAAGATGGGATTGAGGGTATGGAAACATATGGACATGGTATCTTCCCATGCCACCATTTGGTAGGATCAGTTTATAATGATGAGTTAAATGTGATTGAGGATCTGCAGTTAGCAATCTGTAGACAGCAAAATGGTGTAGCTAAACAGAAGAGTCTGAGAAGAGATGAGATATGGATAAAGGGGGTAAGAGAGAGATGGTTAAGAGGGGGATTAGAAAGACTACTAAGAAAGCAATTTTAGTAATTATGAATTAAGAGGCTGAAGCCTTGATTAGGGTGGTTTTCTGGAAATTGAAAAATAAAGTTGTAATCTGAGAACTTTTACAAAGGATTGTTAAAGGATGAGGAAAAAAGAAAATCCCAAGAAATTAAATAGCAGGTCCTTGGCAAATACAAGGTTGCCTTACTAAACATTTTAGGATGATACTTGGAGTATAACAGTGTAACATTTTTGAAAACTCATATTCAACTGCATAAATTAATATTTAATAGGGGTGAACTTTTCCTAATATTAAAATTCTATATGGATATCAAATAGTACTGTTTTCTGTTACTATATTTCAGTGTCTATAAATGTAAGCTTTTTCTTACATTTATGCTTCAACAAATATGTTTCTCCTTTTCTAGCCCCCAATGTCTAACTATTAATGGAGTGAAATATAGCTGTGTATTAGTTCTAATTGCCCAATTTGTGGCATGTCCCATGTTACATGGGCCATCTTATGGTGACATTTGGCTATGATATCAGGCTACTTAATTCAGTGTGGCTTGTTACTAGGTGGAGAGAATCAACTGCTGGCATTCTAGGGTCTTGAGGATGTGAGGAACAGTTTCTGAACTTTCCTAATTCTCCCTGCATCATTCAAGGACAGTTTCTACAGCTCCAGCCACTGTATACAGGAGAAGTCGCAGCAGGGCATGAAGAGCTTTCCTAAGGTCCTATGTTTTGCATTTATGTCTTATTGGCTAGTTTGTAGGCTGGGAAATAAACTGTTTCAGCTAGGTACATTGTCTAGGGTTGTTTGGTGAGAAAGTCACTTTGCTAATGATAGTGCATACATTCTTTCTTTGAAAAAAAATCATATTAAACACTTACTGTGTCTCAGGCACTTCTCATATGAGTAGGATATCCATGGTCCTCATTGTCAGGGAGCCTTGATCTGTTCAGAGAAAGTCTTGAGACAAACCATGCCCCACACACACACACACACACACACACACACACACACACACAATGGAAAGCATGTTAGGTAACATAGGCAAAAGGTTTACAAGTAATTTTACTTATTTTCTTTCATAGATTTTTTTTCATCTTGTATCAATCTTTTATTAATTTTTGGTATTGTGCCTTAAATTACTTTGGAAAAAAGTATTTGTGTCATGAAATAAACACATCCAATTTACAAATAAAACCAAAAACCCATCTGTAACTTAGTCTGCTTTTAATATGATTTCTGGTCACTAAATAAAGTGTCTTGACTTGGAGGGCTTTGACTCAAAAGCAGAGTCTAGAAAAAAAATTGTTTTTTCTTCTGTCCCTTTCTTTATTCATTCAAAAATAATCTTTAGAATGTTGTAGGCTCAGTGTTTAGATGTGCATGTCTGCTTCTGCTTCCATCAGTTACTAGATGAAGGCTCTAGGATGAATCAGTCTACCTCAAGATCCAGTAATTCCACTCTTATGCATATACCCAAAAGATGCACATTCATACAACAAGGATATCTGTTCAACTATGTTCATAGCAGCATTATTTGTAATAACCAGAACCTGGAAACAATCTAAATGCCCTTCAACTGAAGACTGGATGGAGAAAAATGGTGCATTTACATAATGGAGTATTTATTACTCAGAAGAGAAGGAACGACATGGTCTCAGTAGGATTTACAAAGACTCTGTACCTAGCTCCTCCAGTGGCTTCCCCTGTAGCCCACCACTCTTTTTCTTTGGTCTTATTTCTTTAACAAATAGCCTGCTCCTCCACTGTCCCCACAGAAAGGTTCTTTCTGCCTGGAATGCTTTGACTTCCCCTGTGACTCTAGCATGTTATTTCTCTTGGTGCTTGAACGTGCCTTTCTCAGACACCCTCCTGTCTATGTGTGTGAAGCATTCCTTTTTATGTTTCACAGTTCTTTGTGGAATGTATTCTATGTATACTTAAGGAATTTTTGTCGTCTTCAGCAGGGTCTTCTTCCAAAGTAGTTTAGACTGAATTTCTTTTACCTCATGGTCCATCAGACTCCAAAATAGCTGGGATTTCAGGCTTGAGCCACAGCTATTTGATTAAATCATCCTTCTTTTTAAAATCCATGCCTTACTTAGCTGCCATTTTCTTTACTGCATGCCAAGTGTTTAGAAAATGTCAGGATCTTATTATTCATTGAACAAAGGACAGAATGAAAGGCTATCCAGTGTAAGGCATAGGTGCGGATGAGGGAAGGGTGAGTGTAAAAGGTATGGCTTTTAATAATCATTAAGGGAGAATTCATGAGAAGAAATGTGATGGAATCTTGAGGTGGGAAGAATGCCTTATGTCTGTATTTAAGTTATACAAACACTTGCTTTCATTATATACATTTGTGTACATGCTGTGATGGTTTCAATGAATACTTGGTCTCTACTTAGTGAAACTTTTAGAAAGGATTAGGAGTTGTTGGAAGAAGTGTGTCATGGGGAGTGGGCTTTTAGGCTTCAAAAGCCCAAGACAGGCCCAGTCTCTTTCTACCTCCTGGATTAGGCATAAGGTTGCAGCTGCTGTTCCAGTACCACATCTGCCTTCCCATTGTTATGATGGTCATGGACTCTAAACCTCTGAATATGTGAGCCTCCATTAAATGGGTTGTCCTATAATTCCTTGGTTATAGTGCCTCTCTACAGCAATAGAGAAGTCACCAAGAAACATGACAATCAGGCTGTGGTCTAGCTAATTCAACAATAGCTAATTATGTAAGTAAAGTCCAGGAATCAGAAGTTTCTCAGTCCATGAGGCTGGATGTTTCAGCTGGTCTTCAGAAGATACTGGAATCCTAAAGAAGTAGGTTTTAATGCCAGTGAAAAAAAACCAAACTCTTTAGCAAGGAGAGAGCAAGCAGGCGAAGAGCAAATGCATACTTCTTCCATGTCTTTATATAGGCTTCCAGAAGAAGGTGTGGCATAAATTAAAGGCATGTATCTTCTCACCTCAAGATGCAGATTAGAAGTGGACCTTACTTTCTTTCTGTCAGTCTTTCTGTTTCTTTCTTTTTTAGAGCAAACCAGTTTTATTACGCATATGAAAAACAATACTGTCTGTTATATACAGCATACTAATATATATTTCTTTAAATTTTTAATTTTTTTCATATTATATGAATGTATTATACATTCTGACTATAGTTTCTCATCCCTCCTCTCACCCCAATCACCTCCTTCCCCAGATTCACTCCTCCTATTTCCCTTTCTCAGGGATATCAAATGAAGATGACATAACAAAGAGGTTTTTTGTTTGTTTGTTTGTTTTTTTTCTTTTTGTTTTTTTGTTTTATTTTTTGTTCCCCTCTCACAGAAAACTTCTCTTTTGGCTTTTATCATAGGATGTAATTAATTCAAATAGGTCATTGTTTTTATGAATAGCAGTTCTTACTTTTTCTAAGTATTACCCTTTTAGAAAAGAAAGCAAAATAGTGCTGTACTTGATAACAAAACTATCAAATACTTCAATAACACGTTGTCTCTTTTCCACACCTCTGGGAAGCAACCATGGTTATTAGTCCCTGTGCACTTTTTCTGGAATGTCACCTTTATAGACAAGTTTCTCCTCTGTCCCTACTGTTCCTTGTTTTCTACCCCCCCACTTCATTTTATCAGGTCATATACTGTACATTGCCTTTGTTTGGCTAACACATTTTGAAGGAATATCACATACTTTGCATATCTACATATGGATACATCATGAGTTTATTTAACAGTTTCTATATTGATAAATGCATGCTATTTTTTAAGTCTTTGGTCATTACAAACAATGCTGCAATGATTATTCATGCATTTTGGAACTTTGTATGAGTTTAACTGTATGCGTTCCTACAAGTGAAGTGTTAGCTGAAAAAGAACCAACCTGTTACAGATATTATTACCTTGCCTTCACAAGACAAGACATGAGACTGTTTATTGATGATAACTGAAGGTTATGTTTTCAGTTTATTAGAGAAATATTTTAATAACTTTGCAACCTCTTTGGCTGTAGTCTGCCCTTCTCATCACTGTTATTCATGTTAAATATATTTTAGTATATCCAATGTATTTACATTTCATTAATATTTTTGGTTAATTCTTTATTATGCTGGCAGTGCTTTTTATTTCAAAACTACGTATATTAAGAGAACTTACTCTGTTTTCATATGTACTGTTCATAAATTTTAATTACTTTCAAGTATGCTATTGGCCTTAGCATGAGAATAACATTTAAAATAGGTCTATGGAAATGGGTCCACAAGTAAAGAGCTAGCAAAACAAGTGTGAGGATCTGAGTTCAAATCCCCAGAACCCACCCAAAATAGGCAGGTAACCATGTCTAAAATCCCAGAATTCTTTGGTGGAATGGCAGATGGACACATGAGAATCTCTAGAAGCCTGGGATCCATCTAGACAGGGAGATTATCTCAAATAGGGTAGAAGGTGGGAATGATACCTCTGACCTTGACAAGTAGGCTGTGGTGCTTACATCTGAGCTCATACACACAAATGCACACCTCACACATGCCCAAAAGTATTAAATAGTTTGGGATTCAGTTAATCAGTTCAGTGCCACATAAAAATTAGGTGGATTACTATAGTTAATTTATTTGTCATGGTCACTTACCCACTATCCTGTCACATAGTGATAGAACAGTGTTAAATCAACCCAATATTTCATGTTCTGCAACAAGTGCTATTGCTTGCTGACAATTGTGCTGGCTCTTAAAATATCTATTTAAAAGCTGTTGTTATTTACAGCTATTTTATTTGGGAACCAGAATAATTTCATTGCAAAAAATTGAAATATAGAAATAAATATAATGCTAATTTGTTACAACTTTCTATAAGATTTTATAGCAGAAGAGATTCACCTTAATGTATATAAATTAAAAAAAAACCTGGGAAATTGTGGTGTCCCAAGTGGTATGGTACAGGTAGTGATGAGAAATCCAGTCTACTACAAGTGTATGATGCAGCCTCAATGAGGAAGATAGAGAGAAAGAATATAACCCAAGTAACTATAAATAAGTGACACCTACAAGACGAATTTCCAAGGAAACCACACATAGTGTGTGTTCTGTTGATAATGAATACTCATAATTATCAACAATAAGTGACACTATATGTGAATGAAAGGTGGTGGAAGTTTGGATTCTTACTGTTGAAGTAGGAACCTGCCAACAAGCAACAGGGGACATCTGGAATGATCCATTTATTAGAGATGGACACATTAGTTTGGACTCATGATAAGCCTAATAGAAACACAGATAGTTAAGTATTAAAATATGTGTATGTACCTGTGTTTGTGAACATACATGCCTTTGCTTTCCTTGTCCGATGTGATGGTTTAGGAGCAATAACAACCCTCATGACCAAATCCTGGCTTATAATTACATTCTATAATAAAACAGGTGAAGGCTCCATGGGACTCTGGGGATTTTAGAACTAGAGTAGTAAATCTTCAGGGAAGTGTCTAAAACTTAGAGACATGGTAAGCCATGAGTGTACCAAAGGACATACTTAGAAATGTAGCCCACACTGGAATAAGCTAAGCCACCACAAATGAACAGTTTGTGATTTTACAATGTAACAAATATTTAAGAGTCTATAGTGATATAAAAATTGTTGTATAAGTAACTAAGGATGAATGGATAAATTGAAATACTCTACATAATTAGGTCTTCCTTAAGAAAGTGATCTCATTGCTAAGGATTGTTTGGAATAAATATGGGGCTGGACATATGGCTCTGAAGGTAAGAGAACTGACTGCTCTTCCAGAAGTTCTGGGTTTGATTTCTAGTTCCCACATGACAGTACATGATCCCCTCTAGTTACAGGGGATCGCCTCAGACACCAGGCACCCATGCAGTGTAAATATGTATGTATGTATGTATGTATGTATGTATGTATGTATGTATGTATGTGTGTATTTATATATGCAAAATACCCATATATAAGTATAACATAAATAATAAATATATAATAAAATATAAAAATGTGCATATGGTATAGAGTGGGTAAATGTAGTCACATAGTGGGGAAAGCCTGACAAACATTACTTTTACCAGCTAATAAGTCATGTTGATGATGTGTTCACTTTAGATGATGTGATAGAAATAGTTTTATGGTGATATCTTGCTTGTACAAATAAAGCCTGTCTCAAGGTCAGAGAATGGAGCTTGCCACTAGCTAACTATAGAGGTCTGGAGGTCTGTACAAACAGGAAGTGAGGTACCTGGATGGAAGCAGGATATAAGCAGAGAAAAACAAGAACTTGTACTCTTGTCTACTGAGACACCAAGAAAGTAAGGTGTGCTATGGCTTCCTCCTTCTCTCTGATCTCTTAGCATTTTCCTCAATATCTGACTCTGGGTTTTCCTTACTTAGACCAATGAAGAACTCTGTTTATATAGCTCTTTAGGTTCTGGCCTCCCTCTGAAGACCCATAGTCTGAATCAGGAGAAAAAAGGAGCCAAATCATCCAAACTGTGGGTTAGCTTATAAAATACCAGTAACCTTAAAACCATCAAAATAAACAAAACAAAAATAGGTCTAAGAAGCTGTAACAGCCAAGATATGTCCCAAGGAGACCTCAAATGTAATAATATTTGATGTCATTAGGAACTAATAGACATTATGTGAGATCAAGGAAATCTGAATTAAGTCAGAAGTAAAATATCAATTTTTGTTTATGAATTATAAAAACTGCACCTTTATAATATATTACATAATTATGGAGATGGTCAAAGTATCTTTGTTGATAAACCCCGCCCATATGTTGAATGTGTGTGCTCAGCTTTTCCTAAGAATTTGTGTCTCTTAATGTTCCTGTTTAAATCTATATTAAAACTGTTTTTAAATAAGTTACAATTTTACTTATTAAAATATAACAGGTGAAAGTATCATTGAGCATATGGGAATACTCTATCATATTTTAAAATACTTTTGTAAACCAGAACCTATTTTAAAGTATAAGTGATTTTAAAAAGTTAACACAAGCTACTTATGGTGGCACATGCTCATAATTTTGGTATTGAGGGACAGAGGCAGGAGGACTGCTGTGTGTTTGGGGTCAGGTTAGTTCCAGGTAGGACAGGGTTACAGTATACAGCAATGTTTGCCCAGAGTTCTTTTCATCACAATGGAGTTGACATGTGTCTACACATCTCCACAAAGAAACCTTTAGAAATAATTGGCAAACTTACTTCTGCCTCCACCGTAAATAATCGACAAACTTACTTCTGCCTCCACCGTAAATAATTGACAAACTTACTTCTGCCTCCACCGTAAATAATTGGCAAACCTACTTCCGCCTCCATGGCAAATGAGTGGCAAACTTA